>KZ067664.1:59348-98156 GCA_002091845.1 Anopheles cracens | reverse complement strand
GATCTTGCCAGCGTGCGAAAGGGTGCGCTGAATTGGAGTGCAATTGTCCCACTGGGCACAGCCAACCCGCCGGAGGGTTTGCGGTGGGTGCATACCTACTCATTTGGGTTTTGCAGGGGAGGCGCGCGCGCGCTGTCGCTGTCCCCCGGGCGTAAAGGGAAAGCAGAACCGATTCGGTCGGAATCGGTTTTTCGGAGCTGCGGGGCCTTTTTATTTCCACTCCGTCCACGTCCAGAAACGGAAGCCTTGCGTGTCAATCAAGGTGGCGTACTATAGCCGTGTACTCGCGGGAGTGTTGCCCCGGCACGGTGCGTTACGTACGCGCGAGAGGCGCTTACGCAAGCGCAAGTACGCAGGGCTCCGATAGATAGATGCCGGGGGTGCGCATATCGGCATCGATAGGCCGCATCGATAGTGGTTGATCTGGCCCCGGGGACGTCCTGTGTAGACGAAAGGCGGAGGGGGGCACCAGTAATTGACTGGAGTTGATGCTAGACCGGCGTGGGGACGACGGGAGCATAATGACAGCTCGAACTCGACGCTTCGAAGTTTCGACCGAGCGCGAGTGAGTGTCATTTGATTAGCTCACGTGCACGTGAATGTACGCTGACGCACATTCGGCGCCCCTGACAAGCTGTCCGCTGGCGGCTGCGGATTGACTGACTGACTTGTTTTCGGACTACCCGCGGGACATCAAGCCAACCAAATTAGACGCCATTAGAAGGTTGTTTGCTGGTTGCGTGGCATTTGACGCTTGTTGTTGTGTTTTTTTTCCCCCAAGTAGGTGGGAAAATTCGAGGTGGAGGTCCTCAAGGGACCCGCGCGTATGTGGTTTGCCATTTTCAGAAGGTGAGAAGCTGAAGTTGATTCAGGGAGGCCAAGATACAAGCAAATCTGCCACTCTGGTCGGGATTGGAAGCTTGTGTAGATGATGTTGAAGTACCAAGTAGCACATAAGGTGGAATGAACATAGATCTATCGGTAAGAATGGTATATCTATCAGTATTTCAACAGATGTGTTTAGTGTTTTTTGTTTATAAACTGCTTACTAATACATGGCCATCATTACAGACGCCACTGAAACGCTTGCAATCGCTGCAGCTTCGCTGGATGTTTCCATCTGTCGGGAATAGTCTACGAGTGAAAAAAAGGAGAACCAATTTTCACCCGAATTGAAACATCGTGTTCGGGTGCGATCTTCACCCCGTGGCCTGAAAATTGCGTTGCCAAACGAGAAAAGCAATTCCGCTACGCTACACCCCAAAAACTCGAACTCGCCGTACTCGCCCCGATCGATCGAGTGAACTGAATTGCTGGTGGGGCCACCAAACGTTTGTGGCGCAAGCGACGCTCGAAGCGCTTCGAATCGATGAGCGATGAGGAAACAAATATGTGTTAATTAGCAACCCAATTAGTGTACTAGGCTGCGTGTGCTGGGTGGCAAAATGTTTCGCTGTGTGTGTGTCATGTGTCGTTCGACTTCAGCGAAACATCGCTAATCATCCGAAGAATGCGGTCTCGCTGCTCGGCGCAATTAAATCTTGTCCGTTAGCATGTTTTCAAACATAACACACACACACACACACACTCGGCCACAGACACCAATGCGATCATCGATCCAATTCTCAACAGAACCACCGGCTCGACCGATCGAGCAAACCGGTGGCACATGTTTTTTACTTCTTTTTCCGATAAACACTATGTTTGCCAACTATTTTAACATATTCTGCAATAATTAGAAGCTTAGTGGATTAATATACATGTATGAGTATACCTTTATATTAAATTGGCATTAAAAGAAGGTCTAGCTGCTTTAAAAAATAGGTATTTGTCGTAAAAATTTAACAGAACTGTATTGAATGAAATTTTGAAAGCCAACGCATTTTGAACAGTGTTAAGCGAAGATTTCGATAATATTTATCCACTTTTTCTAAAAAATGTAAGTCTATTTAGAACCTGTATTGTAGGTCCTCAAAATTTGGCAGCGATATGTTGTGAAGCTTTGAGAACATGACTTAAACATGACTCAAAGGCATTAAGACAACGGCACCGAGCAGTGTGAGAGTGTGCAGTAAAAATATTAAATTTATGAAGTGTGGTAAGAAGTTTCGCCACATCGCGCCCGGCTCCATAAAGACGCCTTATGTCGTTTAAATAAATAGCCTTAATTTTAAGTGCCATGATTAAGGTTCCTTCGCGCCGTTCTTGTGCGCCGTCCGGCTGGCAAGTATGGGTGGAACGGGGCCCGGACGTGGTGTGCAAAGCGCTGGAACGACCCTCACGGACTCCCTTCCTAGTGTGGGGTGGGGGATGGTGTAATAAAGTAAATATTTGCTCACGACGCGCATCCGATGGATGTGTGCGCTGGGAGAGCGGAGTCAGCATTGCACCGGCCGGGCGGGTCGTAAAATTTCATTAACACAACCGACGGTCGATCACGTAATTGGGATGCCCGGGATGATGATGGCGGTGCAGGGCAACGGCGAGCATAAAACGTGTTACTTTTCCGATCAGTTAACGATATTGTTACGGGTCGCGCAGAGTACGGTGTGGAGTACGGCTTTCCGTGGACGGTCGTGTGAAATGCGCGGAAAAACGTTCCTACGGTCACGGGTTGCAGGCAGGCAGTTGAGCGGGTTAGTAAATGTGCTTTAAATAAGCTTATGTTATAATAACCATTTATGTTCGGTTTCAGTGCTTTGAGCGGACGATTGCAGGAGCGTAAATCATGGATGACTTTGATGATGGCGTCTGTGAGACCAATACTTGCTAGCATCAGGAGACCCAGCAGGCCATGCAGCACTGTTGAAGGGTAGTATTACACAGACAAAAAAAAACGATTTATTGGACCATTTCAATCAGCTCACCACCACTGTAATGTGCACAGTTTTCCCATCGTAATTTCTTCAATGCTCCATATAACAACACTCGCACAACCTGCATCTGCACCTCACAACCCCCATTACGATTAGTTCCACTCGAACGGCAGCAGGCAAAAAATATCAAATCGAATTCAATTCAATCACCACTCGACCCGACCACATAAACCAACGCAACGGGAGAATCGCATGGAAATGTATACATTGTACATTTGCGGTGAAATGAAATAATTATGCACCCGCCGCATTGCAGCAGGCGTTGCATCTTAATCGCCAACTTGCTCCACACCTGTGTGGGTGGCAGGTAGGTATGGGAAAATGTGTCTCTCAAAGACATTCAACACATACACACACACACACACTTTCGTTCAGTCGACGATCCTAATGTGGTCCGTTCCCGCAGGTGGTGTTTAGAGCTGCTTAAGAAAATTGCAATCTCTCACCCGCTCACCACCTTTTCCCGTGCTTCGGTGCGAAATCGGACGCCCGGATGCTAATCAACATCTGACAGCCGGCTCTGGGACGGCTCCGGGACCGAGTGTGATTAAGAGAAAGTGACGAACGTGGCAGCAATCCCCCCTCCTCGAACCGAAACCTGTACTTATTCCGTCCGATAAGTAGCAGCACTCGTAAGTTGGCGGCTTCACCGAACCGCTCGCTAATGGTTCGTTAGGCTGCGGGATGATTACCGTCGTGGGCATCGCAGAGTGCGCGGGGCATGATATTTCATTGGTAGGTATTAAAGTTGTACCCCTATTTTGATATTAGATATGTCCGATATCTGATGCAGACAAATGGTGCGATGGGAATCGCGTAGCTCTCGAGATCGAGATCGCTGCTAATTACCGTCAAGTCAGCCGGGAACTTCTCAGGCGTAGGCAAAAACGACACGAGGACGATTCTTTCCTCCCCATCGCTCCTTCGTCGGTCCATTAATTATATCTCCCCAGTGGCTGTACTAGAGCAACCGAATCGATTAACTTTCATTTTTTTTCGCTCTATTTGTAGTCCTCCACACACTTCCACAAGATTGTTACAACGTCCCGAGGGATAGCGCAGGAAGCAACATTGTATACGGCGTGCCAAACACCTACCACAGACCGGAGACAGAACCGCACAGCAGCAGATAAACATGAGTAAACCCCATCCGCTCGGGGGCTCCGATCTCAGGGGACAGTTCCAGTCCAGCGTGCGGTGGTCATCAATATTTCCTTACGCTCGTGGAGCGCGTTCTTGCGCAACATGTGGGAACTAGTTGACGGCCGGCGGAACGCACCGAAACCACAAAACTCCGTCCGCCGGCAGGCACGATCGGCTTCCGTTCTTCCCCCGACTACTATTGCGGACGACGAATCCCGATCTATCCCGGCCCAACTTGGCGGCGTTGTTGTTGCGTGCTGACTGGAATGTAGCTGACCCGTGTAGCAGCAACCATCTATGTGTTGCCATCTTCGCTGCCAATTTCGTTCCTTCCACCCTGACGCGTCGTTGCTGATCGATCGCCGCGCTCACAACATTGTATGCGCAAATCATTAACATCGGCAACGGCAGTTTACACCTGGTTCCTGTGTTTCCCACCTTTGCGAACGCCAACGAGAGCACTGCGAGTTGGGGTGGTGCAGTCTTACCGGTCGAACGAACGGCATCAGCTGGAGAACGTAACGTGTGGCACTGTGGCCAGGATGGGTAGCCTCCATTCTTCCTGGCTGGCATTCGGCGGAGAGGTTATGCGTTCCCTCGGGCCTTGATGAAACCTTCACAACCCTCTGTGTGCGCACGGGCGACGCGTGAGTCCTACGCAAAACAGGCGCACATTCCACCGCAAAATCGCGCCCAGCCGCCATTACGTTTCGTTTGCGCCCGTTTGGAAAGATGACGACGTGTGGGTGGCACGCGGAAGGTGCGGTGACACACGCGCCCTGACGTGCGTTCCGCAAAAGGTGAAGTTCAAAGTCTTGACGGCGAGACCTTCGCAAAGGGCGTTCGGCACGACGGTGGCGGTGGGGCGAATAATACCGTCACGAACCCGACGGAGCGTTTTTTGTTTGTTGTGCCGGCTTAATGAGACAAAATATGCACGGCCACGTCGATTTGGGGTGAAATTGCTGTACGCCGTGCCTCCGACGGCTCTGACGGGTGAGGTGCTCGCTGCGGGCTGTTTTCACAGAGTGCGTTCTACTTTCCGTGAAGCGTTTCGTCAAACGCTAGCCCGTGTGAGCGGGATGAAGTGGTGAGTGATGGAGTATGCACGAATCCCGGGCACGAGTATTCGTGTAGAGTGTTTTAGGACACGGTTAGCATACACCAAGCTTTGAATCCCAATACCTGGCGAGTAGCAGACTCATCAGACGTTAGATAGAACGCTGGGATCTGATCGAAATAGCCACTAATCCCGTTTAACGCAGTCGTGTATTCGCAATGCTTCTCATTTGAATACCAATGCCAGCGCTAGTCCCAATCACCCAAGTGCCTTTCGATCCCCAGCGGAGCTTGACGAAAAAGCGCTCATCTGTCACCGGGACACTGACAGCAGGCACTTCGCCTGGCTGTCTCCTGGCGCTATTCAACACACACACACACATACGTTCGAACGCAAACCAACCAACAACGACGAGTACTATCTGTTTGGTTTTTAACGTTGAACAACGCACTCGTTCTATCGTAGAGGGGGTTTTTATTTTCTTTGCTGTCCGCTCCGGCCGATATTATTTCAATTAGACCGAAAGTGCCCGTGGCATACGTCGGTGGCGGTCCAAGGTGGATGGGAGATGGCATTTTTTTCCCTCCGATTTTCCCTATCCCACTTCTCCGTGTTCGCGCCGGTTCGCAACATTGTTGCTCGCACCGCACGCGGGAGAGCTCGCAGGAGAGGCCACAGGGAGGTAACTGATCCTCCGGATTGATGGGTGTCTGCGCGGGACGTAAGAAACAAGGACGCCGCGCCGAGAGGTGGTGCCGGTATGTCGCACCACCTCGGGGGAAACAGAAAGTGCCACCAAGCGAAGGGTACACGGTATAATGTTCTGTGATCGAAACGCGAAAGAGTTCGCGATGGGGGAGAAGTAGATTCACGGTGGATATATGCAAAGTGTGAGGTTAATGTTGCTTTTTTATTCGTCACGTACATACAAAAAAACATGTTCCCAGAAGCAGCTGCAAATGCTACATTCGAACGGTGTCAATGTGGCTTGAAACTCCCTCCCCCGGTGACTACCGAACCCGGGTGCATATGGTTAGCTCCGCACCGTTTGAGCAATCGATTATCATCGTGTCACGACCGGCACAGCCGCCGGTGGCACCCGTCGAACTAAAGTGAGTGAACCGGATTTTTAATCATGCTGTCACCTGCGTCTGTACAGCGTTGGTGCAGCGTAACTCTCTTAAGCAGCCGCCATTTGCGTTACATGACCGCGGACGTGATTATGTGAGCGATAAAGCCGCGTTTCGTTGCGTTAAATTACGTCGCCGCTGTTATCACCGTAGCGCAGACGGAAATCGCTCTCTCACACACACACACGCGCGCGTGCGATCCCGAAATCGCGTGCCCATTCGCGAGCTGGTTCGATCGTTTTGCGATCGGTGTTAGCGCCGCCTGGCGGTGGAGGAAAAGGTGTGAACAATGGTGCCAATTTGTGAATTTCCGTCGGTGGGGCAACATTTGCACTTGCTTCGGTGGGGGGGAGGGGGGACTTGTGAGTGGCCGTGTGGTGGACTCCTGGTGGCCGCTGATTATCACCTTGGATTAGTGGGTTAGCTCGGCCGGAGGTACGAGTTTAGAGATTCGACAGTTTATTGGCTGTTTTGTAGTTGCTAATGAAACGTGAAAGTTGTGACCTGTGTGCCAAATGGGTGTGCTAATAAGCGATTAATTGACTTCATCTTAACAAGTCCGTTGTTGTTCCTCTTAACTTGAACGGTGCGTTTCTTGGATGCTTAACTTTTCAGTCATTTTGTCTAATTTTTAACTTTTTTTAGATTTCGAAATGATCTTCATATGCCTTTGGTATCTTTGGGTGAGTATGCGAGCGTAAACGAATTGGCACAGAGCTAGTAAGTCACACACACTGAAAGCTCCTCGTAGAAGCTCGTCAAAACAACATCTCGACGTCTCCTGCTCTTCCTCAACTTCTGCGCTGTGCGACTGTGGGAATACTCCTGAGAAATGGACTTCCCGATCGGGGCGGTGCTGTGAACGTGTGTAAGTGTCATGTCCCATGATCGCGCCCGATCCGATGTCGGTACCGGACCGCCCCGTCGTGTCTCCCTCTCCGCACTCTGGCATCCCATTTTCATTCATCCGTTCGGCCATCGGTTCGTCTCCTTCTGCCGCGTTCGCCTGCAGACCGAGCGGACTATCGTCACCGTCGGGCGGCGGGTCGGGCCGATGGTCGTTCGACATTCTTCCACTTTTAATCGGAACCTATCGATGACTTCGAAATTTCACCATCCGTGCGCCTCCGGTCGCATGGTGGATTTTATGCGGATTCCACCCGTTTTCGGGCGGGTTTGCTTCAGACCAGGCGAGAGACCCTGGGTCCCGGGAGGTCCCGCGGGAGTATTTATCGCTGGGAAGACGAATAAATTAACTGGTTTCCTGGATGTTGCACGGGCCGGGGCGGCTGTGTCGGGTGGGAGATTATTTTTCATACGACGGTGCATATTTGCTGAAGCATTTTTATGGTTATTCTTCAAAATAAAACGTTCGCCGTGAGAGGAGATTGCCATTTTTTATAGCAAAATCAACGACACGTTCAGGTACTCGTGTAGTACGGCTGTGTGAATATTTGAAACATGAGTTGAAATCAACTTTTTTGTCAAATATGTTATTTTTCTCACGCGTAATAAGGCATAATATGGAAAATGAGTTTCTCCCAAGACGCAAGACTGCACACAGCCAACCCAAACTCATATTGAGTTTGAAGGACTGGCTCCTAGCCGTCCTGTAATCGTTGACCCTAAACGATTATACCCCATTTCAAGCTTCCCGGGACCGCCCGTAGCAAGTGGGTGGCCAATTCCACTACCGTTTATCGATTTGTACTGATCGCATCGAATGGAGTCACCAACGAATCAAACCGGAGTCTGTCTGAGACCCACCAGCGTGCGGCGGCAGAAGGATGCCACCGTATCCCACCGACCCAAAGCCGGCCCTGCACGACTTTATTAGCTTGCGTCAGCTTGGATCCCGATTGTTTCGTCTCCCCCTGGGCGGTGGGCGCAAAGGGACACCGGCTTCGATATGAAGTCATATTTTACGACCCTCCAGCATCGCCATCCATTAGGTCTCGCTGCCTCCCATTCCAATCCCGCCTAATCGACTTACCTATTCGATCAGCTTTAATGTGTGCAGCAAAATATTGAAATTCTTCCCATATGTCATTTACTGGTCACCCAGGGAGCGACGGGAACGTACGTCCCCGGCTAACCATCGACCATCTCGCCTCTTTCTGTTTGCCTAATGGGCCCAAGTCCACCCCGAGAAGACATCGATTCATTACGCGATTGACTATCGCTCGTTATTCGATCAATATTTCCCCGGCCAGTTGTGGTGCTGTCTAGGAGGCTCTTTAGGAGTGTTGGAGCGAGAGAGAGAGAGAGAGAAAGAGAGCAAAACAGAACTATCGTTTGCGTTGACAAATAGGCACCAATAACAGTAATAACTGGGCAACAATGAGCTTCGATAGGATTTGGAAAATTGCTCCCCTAATCACCGCGCCGTTAATCATCGATCAAGCCGTGTGCCATTGCAAAACGAGCCAGGGAGGTCCCGTACGTCGGAATGTGTGCACCGGGTTTGTGTGTGTGTGTGTGTGTGCCTAGAACCACTGCCAATCCCATCGCACCGAACAGTCACACAAATGCCGATCTATCCGGTGATGAGTACCATCCTAACTCTTGTCGCCCATATCTGCGACAGCAGCAAAGCCATGACGCCAGCCACTCCGAGGTCAGCAAGGCACCCCCCAAAACAAAAACAACAAAAAAAAAGTAACATGAGTTGTCCTAAAGGCGAGGTCGGTAAGTGGCCGCCGTGAAGACGTTAAAGCGACTTTGGAACTGGAATCTTTTGGCACGCGTAGACACACGCACACCCTCGTACGACTCATCCGCGGTGAGAGTGTGGGTGTAATCCCGTTCCGTCACACCCAGTTCCTCGGTGCCCAGGGTTTTGGGTGGCAGGAGCACATTTCAGTTTTTCGAACGACGGGCTTATTTATTTATTTATATTTGCGCGTCCGTCGCTTTTCCTTCGCCGAGGGTGCTTTACGGAGTCGCCCAGGTGTGTGTGTGTGTGTTTGTACGGCGAGAAACAAGTCTGGCGCGCGCACGCCAGCCTTCAAGCCGTACCGAGGTGTGAGGTCTAGCACGGTTACTACTTAATTCGACGCCGCCAACGAAGCGAGATTTCGACCTTTCATTCCCGGGCCGCGGACCACGACGACGGACTCGGCTGACTAATGGCTTATCGATTCGATCTTCGATAGCATGATAAATTGGGTGTGTGTGTGAACGAAAAAAGGCGCGTTTCGCCTATCGATGACATTCTTAGCCGCGCGAGCGACACCTTCATTCGCGGCTGTTGCGACCTTCACTCACTGCATGTGCCTGGAGAGGGAGAGGGCGTACTGTGGCGTACGTCAGTAATAGTTGCAATATTTTGCCCGGATTGAATTGTGCCGTGTAATTCAAGCTGGATGGGAACAACGGCTCCGAATGGTAATAATATCGATCTCGAAGGAGATAACTTGCGCACTTGCGAAGAAACTGTTTGACATCATCCGCACGAGGGTCTGCGCGTTTATAGGGCGTTTTTTGTTGCTGCTGCGTTTTTCAATAACTGACCATCTGGTCAGCCGGTTGCGTCAAACTCTGCCTGCAAAGCCGCAGCCACAGTCGTATGATTTCCTTGCACCCTCACGGGCACAACACAATAAATCTCTCCCGCCACTGCCACGGCTTTGCCGTCTCCCGTCGCTTGCTGTGGCTTCCCTGGGCCGTTTTCCTGCAGCCCAGCAACAGGGACACCCGATGGCAACCGAAACACCAGCAGCAGCGCAGCGTGCGTGGGATGAGATTAGTAGCGCAGCCTCCGAAGCCTGTCCGTGGAGAGCGTGCCGGGCGGTGGGTGCAACCCCTCAACCGCACCCCGTTCAAGGATATGAACGCGCCAGCGGACGGATTATGAGCTCATAAAATCGCAAACGATGTGCGATTCCCGAGTCCTCCCCTTAGCCATCGTTCGTGTGCATCGGCTCGGCCTGAGCTGGGCTGCAATATCCACTGTATATGTGGTGGCGCTCACGGATGGCACCTCGGGACCTGCGGTTTGTTTTTTTTCTTCCTCTCATTTTCTCATTCTAAAGCTCCGATTTTAACGATTATCACGCTCTAATTTAGACGTTATTTACAAGCGCGGAAAGGACGTGCCGGGGGACGATGGAAATGACATTCCTGGGATAGTTTCAGACCGAGCTTCGGTTCGGTCCGGTCCGGTGGGATTGAATGGCATCCGATTCCCGGCCGCTTGGATATGGCTTGCGGCGTGTAATTAAAGCGCCATATCTTAGCGGCAAAGTGTTGATAATGCGCGAGTGATACACGCCATTACGAAGGGAAGTTGTAAATTAGGTGGAAAATGTCGCCTGGATGGAACTGGGAATAGGCATCAATGTGAAGTAGGTTTATGATCTCGATTTGTCGTGGGTATGGGAGAGTTTTTTTTCTGCCAGTGCGACAGGAAGACATTCCGGATTATATTTCTAAGCGCATTTGAATGGTCTGCTTAGAAGGTTATTGCGTACATTCATTCGGTTGGAGTACCAAAGAAGAAATAGTATGAAAAATATTCAAGCAAATTTCCTTTTGATACAGGTTTTTAACCGATTGTAACAATCATCTAAATAAATTATGCTAATAGTCTCCAAACACCGTGGTGCGTCATGTGCGTTATTAGAGGGCAAATTGAAAAGTCCTGCATATGATACATTAAATGGATGCTGTATCGGACATATGTATAAGGCCCGATTATGAAACTCAAACGGAAAAGTCTGTAACAAAACCTATTTATTAAAAAAGGAAATTAATTGATGTTAGGTGTTTTTAACAAACTTGATCGATTGGGAAAAGGTTGAAAGAATGCTTAATCATGAAAAAAATCATATTTGGTTTTTAGTTTTGCATTATGTTTGAAACTACAGTGCATTGAAAATTCGCGTTTTCCGTTAGACTCTTCCGTTTGAGTTTCATAATAGGCCCTATAGAGTCAAGTTATGCGAAATTATGCAGCAAGCACGTATGCTGTCTTGCCAAGTAAATCAAATGAGGCATGTATAGAGTCATTTTGACTATCTACTTCAAAGGAGAACATTTGCGGAGAAGTGCCAAGGCATGATATCTTGTTTTGTGTGTGTTTGAATCTTTTTTGCCCTCTTGAACGTCATTGCAACTTAAATTTCCTTCCGAAACATGAGTTGCAAGCTACAAAGAATGTCCTACCGTTACTAAACAGATTTAGAACTTACGTGGAAGTCGAGAGTTTAAGTTAAAATCGAGCGCATCTGTTACGGTGACTGTCGAAATGTCTTGCTAAAGCTTAATATTTTGTTGGATATTGTTACAATACAAAAGCTAGAATTGCTTTGGAGAGAGAGAGAGAGAGGCGGTTTATTTGCATAACGCGGCAACATGAATGTGCTTGAGTTGGTCCGCCCGGTTCCTTCGGCCGGCAGATGGCTGCATCGCGTACCGCGGGAAAGTGGCTGTGCCGGGGTGGCATTTTTAGTACCGTGTTGCACGGCAAGAAGACAAACAAAACGTGGAACCGTACGGCGGACGACACGCGACGAAGGCGGCGTCGGCGAAAATTGACCGGATAAGTGAACGTTACAAGTTTATTTGATGAAGTTATTCCATCTCGCGCTCCCCAAGCAGGGTGAGCTTTAACGCGCTGGGTTGTGTGTGTGTTGGGGGGAGGGGATGTGTAAGAAGGGAGTTGAAAAGCTAATACTAGTGGGAAAAAAGGTCGGAAAAGGTTACCGGCACTGTGTGACAGTCTAATGATTAGGGTGCCACACCGTTCGGTGGGACACAGGGTTTAAATCCTGTCACGGGATGAGTCCGGCACTTGTGGTGCCGGATGAATGGGGGGAAGGTGGAGTGGGGGGTTGGAAAACACACGCCAACCTTTCCGGGATGATTTGGGGTGGATGGACGTGCTCTCTTGAGATCTCACCGGAAACCAGACGCGAAAACTAATAAGATGAGTGGTTTTGTTTGATAAAACAATTGGGCCGGCATTTGTTTACTTTTCTCATTTCCATTTAGCGATTCGTTTACTGGTTGTGATGTAAGCATAAAAGAGCCGACTCGGTTCGAAGCGTGCTTTGATTCCGCTTTATGTTCGGTTTAAGTTGTGTGTTTTTCTTATTTACATTTATGCCGATCTATCCGGTGATGAGTACCATCCTAACTCTTGTCGCCCATATCTGCCACAGCAGCAAAGCCATGACGCCAGCCACTCCGAGGTCAGCAAGGCACCCCCCAAAACAAAAACAACAACAAAAAAACGTAACATGAGTTGTCCTAAAGGCGAGGTCGGTAAGTGGCCGCCGTGAAGACGTTAAAGCGACTTTGGAACTGGAATCTTTTGGCACGCGTAGACACACGCACACCCTCGTACGACTCATCCGCGGTGCGAGTGTGGGTGTAATCCCGTCCCGTCACACCCAGTTCCTCGGTGCCCAGGGTTTTGGGTGGCAGGAGCACATTTCAGTTTTTCGAACGACGGGCTTATTTATTTATTTATATTTGCGCGTCCGTCGCTTTTCCTTCGCCGAGGGTGCTTTACGGAGTCGCCCAGGTGTGTGTGTGTGTGTTTGTACGGCGAGAAACAAGTCTGGCGCGCGCACGCCAACTTTCAAGCCGTACCGAGGTGTGAGGTCTAGCACGGTTACTACTTAATTCGACGCCGCCAACGAAGCGAGATTTCGACCTTCCATTCCCGGACCGCGGACCACGACGACGGACTCGGCTGACTAATGGCTTATCGATTCGATCTTCGATAGCATGATAAATGGGGTGTGTGTGTGTGAATGAAAAAAAGGCGCGTTTCGCCTATCGATGACATTCTTAGCCGCGCGAGCGACACCTTCATTCGCGGCTGTTGCGACCTTCACTCACTGCATGTGCCTGGAGAGGGAGAGGGCGTACTGTGGCGTACGTCAGTAATAGTTGCAATATTTTGCCCGGATTGAATTGTGCCGTGTAATTCAAGCTGGATGGGAACAACGGCTCCGAATGGTAATAATATCGATCTCGAAGGAGATAACTTGCGCACTTGCGAAGAAACTGTTTGACATCATCCGCACGAGGGTCTGCGCGTTTATAGGGCGTTTTTTGTTGCTGCTGCGTTTTTCAATAACTGACCATCTGGTCAGCCGGTTGCGTCAAACTCTGCCTGCAAAGCCGCAGCCACAGTCGTATGATTTCCTTGCACCCTCACGGGCACAACACAATAAATCTCTCCCGCCACTGCCACGGCTTTGCAGTCTCCCGTCGCTTGCTGTGGCTTCCCTGGGCCGTTTTCCTGCAGCCCAGCAACAGGGACATCCGATGGCAACCGAAACACCAGCAGCGGCGCAGCGTGCGTGGGATGAGATTAGTAGCGCAGCCTCCGAAGCCTGTCCGTGGAGAGCGTGCCGGGCGGTGGGTGCAACCCCTCAACCGCACCCCGTTCAAGGATATGAACGCGCCAGCGGACGGATTATGAGCTCATAAAATCGCAAACGATGTGCGATTCCCGAGTCCTCCCCTTAGCCATCGTTCGTGTGCATCGGCTCGGCCTGAGCTGGGCTGCAATATCCACTGTATATGTGGTGGCGCTCACGGATGGCACCTCGGGACCTGCGGTTTGTTTTTTTTTCTTCCTCTCATTTTCTCATTCTAAAGCTCCGATTTTAACGATTATCACGCTCTAATTTAGACGTTATTTACAAGCGCGGCAAGGACGTGCCGGGGGACGATGGAAATGACATTCCTGGGATAGTTTCAGACCGAGCTTCGGTTCGGTCCGGTCCGGTGGGACTGGATGGCATTCGATTCCCGGCCGCTTGGATATGGCTTGCGGCGTGTAATTAAAGCGCCATATCTTAGCGGCAAAGTGTTGATAATGCGCGAGTGATACACGCCATTACGAAGGGAAGTTGTAAATTAGGTGGAAAATGTCGCCTGGGTGGAACTGGGAATAGGCATCAATGTGGAGTAGGTTTATGATCTCGATGTGTCGTGGGTATGGGAGAGTTTTTTGTTCTCTGCCAGTGCGACAGGAAGACATTCCGGATTATATTTCTAAGCGTATTTGAATGGTCTGCTTCGAAGGGTATTGCGTACATTAATTCAGTTGGAGTACCAAAGAAGGATATATTCAAGCAAATTTCCTTTTGCTACAGATTTTTAACCTATTGTAACAATCATCTAAATAAATTAAGCTAATAGTCTTCAATTGAAAAGGCCTGCTTATGATACTTTAAATGGATGCCTTATCGCACATATAGTGTCAAGTTATGCGAAATTATACAGCAAGCACGTAGGCTATCTTGCCAAGTAAATCAAATGAGGCATGTATAGAGTCATTTTGACTATCTACTTCAAAGGAGAACATTTGCGGAGAAGTGCCAAGGCATGATATCTTGTTTTGTGTGTGTTTGAATCTTTTTTGCCCTCTTGAACGTCATTGCAACTTAAATTTCCTTCCGAAACATGAGTTGCAAGCTACAAAGAATACCCTACCGTTACTAAACAGATTCAAAACTCACGTGGAAGTCGAGAGTTTAAGTTAAACTCGAGCGCATCTATTACGGTGACTGTCGAAATGTCTTGCTAAAGCTTAATATTTTGTTGGATATTGTTACAATACAAAAGCTAGAATTGCTTTGCTTTTTTCGATTTTCACAGTTCACATAAGTCTTAGAATTGTGAGCAAGTATTGTGCTTCATGAATCAATCGAGATTCGAAATTCATATGAATCTGCGATGGCAATTCATTCGAATCTCGGATGGAATTTATAAGGATCCATGAATCTTCGAAGATTCATTTAAATCATCTACAATTAATAGATCTGCAAAGGTAGATTATATTTAAAAGATTCTTGAATCACCAAACAGTAATGAATCATTAAAGATTCATGTGAGTCCGTAAAGATTCAATAAAATCCGCCACGGTACGAGGATTCCATACTTTGGATTCAAATTAATTCTTTCATATTCATCAAACTGCTTTAGATTCACACAGATTCTCCCGAATATTTACATTCTAAACCTTGCAAAAAGAAAGTTCGAGTGATGTTCTCATATAAAATGAATTGATTTTTTACCCACTTTCAAAAGCAGAGCATAAAAAAAGCATTTCCCCCCGCAAGATATTTCACTTTCAATCGATCAAACTTATCGTTTCAAAGATACTACGTCATTTCCTGTGTGCGTAGTGTGTTTTCTGTTGTTGCGGGCGCATAATATTCTTACATAAATCCAATCACTGCTAGCCGGGCCGTGGAATCTGTGCGGCGAATAAATCTCCCGCTGCTATCGTGCGCGTCCTCTCACCCTTTCCAGTGATTAGCTAAGCACGAAAGCACAAAAGCTAAGCTTCGCGCAGATAGCCGGGGTTGGGCCGCGGAGATGGGGTGGATAAAAACTATTTACTTAAGGAGAGTGGCTGAAAGTGGTCAATAAAAAAGGCATTCAGGCAGGTGATTTTCGTTTTATTAAACTTTCAAACGCCACGCCACTCCCTCTCGCTGCGAAAATGAATGGCCGCGCTCACGTTATCGTTATTTGCTCACGGTGACTACGCCGCCGACGCTGCTGGCGATGCACCGCTTATGTGGCGCATTTTTTTTTTGTGAATGGGACGTTTTTGCCCGTCCGCGATTAGAGCGCTTCCCTTTGTTTGGAGGGGCGCACGTCGGCTTAAAATGAATTATTCCACCCTTAGTTTATGCGAACGGCGGGTCATACGATCTTCACCGGCAAAAAAAAAACTCGTCACGATGGCATTCGATCGTGTTCGCGGGAGAAGGAGGCATTAGGTGAAAGTATTTCTGCCGTCTCTCGGACATCTTGGGCGGTCGGTTGGCTGTGTTTTAGGGCGATTTCGTGTCCCGCGAGCGGCGACGGCGGCGCCGTTTTATTTGGAAAGGAATGAAAGTAAATGAGCAAACCGAAAACCAAATCGGACACTGCATAATGGAACCGAGTCGGGGGTCGGGCCACACATTAGCACTTAATGCCGGTGCGAACATGATGCATTTGATTCGATTTTCGTATGTGTGTACGTGGCCGGAAAAATCGCTGCCACGCCGGGCACGCATCTCGCGCCACTTTAGCCTAAGCGGCCGAAAATAAACGTTAAATCGGGCCACACATTAGCACTTAATGCCGGTGCGAACATGATGCATTTGATTCGATTTTCGTATGTGTGTACGTGGCCGGAAAAATCGCTGCCACGCCGGGCACGCATCTCGCGCCACTTTAGCCTAAGCGGCCGAAAATAAACGTTAACAACTACATTCGCTCCTTCCGGGCGACACGGTGACCGGTCGCCGGGACGGGTTGAACAAATTTTTATGGCTTCCTCCCGCCGCTTCTTGCGTGGAAATGGGTGGTGGTGCTGTAGGTGGAACAGAGACAAAATATAGGTTCACCGCATCGCATCGCTGGCCCGCGGACGTGCCCAGCAGAAAGCATCCGAAGCGTCCGAAGGATGGATGGTGTTGGAAGCGTCGTGCGCCCTTTTTTTTCATGTGAGTCCGTAAAGATTCAATAAAATCCGCCACGGTACGAGGATTCCATACTTTGGATTCAAATTAATTCTTTCATATTCATCAAACTGCTTTAGATTCACACAGATTCTCCCGAATATTTACATTCTAAACCTTGCAAAAAGAAAGTTCGAGTGATGTTCTCATATAAAATGAATTGATTTTTTACCCACTTTCAAAAGCAGAGCATAAAAAAAGCATTTCCCCCCGCAAGATATTTCACTTTCAATCGATCAAACTTATCGTTTCAAAGATACTACGTCATTTCCTGTGTGCGTAGTGTGTTTTCTGTTGTTGCGGGCGCATAATATTCTTACATAAATCCAATCACTGCTAGCCGGGCCGTGGAATCTGTGCGGCGAATAAATCTCCCGCTGCTATCGTGCGCGTCCTCTCACCCTTTCCAGTGATTAGCTAAGCACGAAAGCACAAAAGCTAAGCTTCGCGCAGATAGCCGGGGTTGGGCCGCGGAGATGGGGTGGATAAAAACTATTTACTTAAGGAGAGTGGCTGAAAGTGGTCAATAAAAAAGGCATTCAGGCAGGTGATTTTCGTTTTATTAAACTTTCAAACGCCACGCCACTCCCTCTCGCTGCGAAAATGAATGGCCGCGCTCACGTTATCGTTATTTGCTCACGGTGACTACGCCGCCGACGCTGCTGGCGATGCACCGCTTATGTGGCGCATTTTTTTTTTGTGAATGGGACGTTTTTGCCCGTCCGCGATTAGAGCGCTTCCCTTTGTTTGGAGGGGCGCACGTCGGCTTAAAATGAATTATTCCACCCTTAGTTTATGCGAACGGCGGGTCATACGATCTTCACCGGCAAAAAAAAAACTCGTCACGATGGCATTCGATCGTGTTCGCGGGAGAAGGAGGCATTAGGTGAAAGTATTTCTGCCGTCTCTCGGACATCTTGGGCGGTCGGTTGGCTGTGTTTTAGGGCGATTTCGTGTCCCGCGAGCGGCGACGGCGGCGCCGTTTTATTTGGAAAGGAATGAAAGTAAATGAGCAAACCGAAAACCAAATCGGACACACCCTACCGTTACTAAACAGATTCAAAACTCACGTGGAAGTCGAGAGTTTAAGTTAAAATCGAGCGCATCTGTTACGGTGACTGTCGAAATGTCTTGCTAAAGCTTAATATTTTGTTGGATATTGTTACAATACAAAAGCTAGAATTGCTTTGCTTTTTTCGATTTTCACAGTTCACATAAGTCTTAGAATTGTGAGCAAGTATTGTGCTTCATGAATCAATCGAGATTCAAAATTCATATGAATCTGCGATGGCAATTCATTCGAATCTCGGATGGAATTTATAAGGATCCATGAATCTTCGAAGATTCATTTAAATCATCTACAATTAATAGATCTGCAAAGGTAGATTATATTTAAAAGATTCTTGAATCACCAAACAGTAATGAATCATTAAAGATTCATGTGAGTCCGTAAAGATTCAATAAAATCCGCCACGGTACGAGGATTCCATACTTTGGATTCAAATTAATTCTTTCATATGTAAGCATAAAAGAGCCGACTCGGTTCGAAGCGTGCTTTGATTCCGCTTTATGTTCGGTTTAAGTTGTGTGTTTTTCTTATTTACATTTTTTTGCTGTTTATTTGTTATATATTACTATTTTTTGCTTACTTTTCCGGAGGTCGCCCTTTTTCAATTCAAATCTTGAGGCAATTGCTGCTTTCTATGTTATGTAGTTGTGTGTTTTTCTGATTTACAAGTTTTTTTTGCTGTTTATTTGTTATATATTACTATTTTTTGCTTACTTTTCCGGAGGTCGCCCTGTTTCAATTCAAATCTTGAGGCAATTGCTGCTTTCTAGTTATTTTCACTTAAGGTTGGCTTTTGATTTTATCTTTTCTAATTTTGTTTTAGTTTTTCAAAGCTCTCTTCTATTTTTTGGTTTCTTTTTTAGAGTCGATTTGTTTTGGTGAACAAGGAATTGATTCGTTTAAGAGTTGATCCACTTTTAATTCGTTTGAGAGTTAATGCTTCGATTCTTCAAGAGATTCTTCTATCATGAGATATAAGTCACATTTTGAATCTACTTTTTAAAATTAGACTTGACTCTTCGAATAGGATCGTTGAAGAAAGTTTGATCTAGAAATTGTTTCTATGAGCGCCAAGTTTGTTTTTATGTTTTGTCTATTGCTTTATGTTGTCCTATTATTTAGCAAAAAATAAGAAAAAATCAAAGCTATCGAGAAGATATTTAAAATGTTAAAAAAAAAACAGAAAATAAAAGCAAACACGAAATACGATTGTGCAAGTCAAACAAAAGGGGATTGTTACAAAAATCGCACTTCCTTATGTTTTTAGGTGAAGTTTTTTCAGGTGTTACGCTAAAACACCTGACAACAAAATGCTTATTGACAGTTTGCTTGACGTGTGTGTTGAGTCTGGTTCATTAATTTAAAAACAACAGCAAAAAAAACACACCGTTCGCGTACTGATATCAAAAACATTAACCCCGGTTCGATCTTAATAACATGATTTCTCTACCCCGATTCCGACAGGCGGGGCAGGCGCGTTGAAACTTGCGGGTGCTAAAAGGTTACCGGCACTGTGTGACAGTCTAATGATTAGGGTGCCACACCGTTCGGTGGGACACAGGGTTTAAATCCTGTCATGGGAAGAGTCCGGCACTTGGGGTGCCGGATGAATGGGGGGAAGGTGGAGTGGGGGGTTGGAAAACACACGCCAACCTTTCCGGGATGATTTGGGGTGGATGGACGTGCTCTCTTGAGATCTCACCGGAAACCAGACGCGAAAACTAATAAGATGAGTGGTTTTGTTTGATAAAACAATTGGGCCGGCATTTGTTTACTTTTCTCATTTCCATTTAGCGATTCGTTTACTGGTTGTGATGTAAGCATAAAAGAGCCGACAGGCAGGATGTTTTCATTTTCGCAGCCCAACACGATCGCCAGCTGTGCGGAGTGGAGTGGGCTGAACATTCCGAAATTCCTCCCAGAGCTAAGTTATGTCTCTTGGGGCGGGCCGCGCGACTGGCAGCTTATAATGTAAATATAAAACTAGGCAAACAAACACAAACAAACGGTGGGTCGGGGGAGGAAAGATCACCACTGCGAGCGGAGAGTTTGAAAAGGGTAAGCGAGAAGGTTGCGGCAGAAGAAGCAGCATGAGATCGGTGGTTCGAGCAAAAGGATCAATTTCGCGCAAAACGTTCGCGCTGGGAGAGGCTGAGAGGGCTTGGGACAGAAGGTTCACAAGAGCGACCCGGTTAGGCTGTCCCGGTCTATCACGATCGCGATCTTTTTCGTCTGCTTGGCTGTACTAAGTAAAGCGAGCTGCATGCCGTTAATATGGATACTTTGAAACTGAGTGCTTGTTTACCCGTGCCGTTTGGAGGTGGCAGTTACAAATTATTGCTTCGCAATGTGTTCAAAGGACTTCAAAAGGGATTAAGAAGTCCCATGCATATCCAAGCATTTGGTCATGTTTCCATCAAGGAGACTAACTTCATTCCTATTCCTACAATAATACGCTTTATCTAAACCTTTCCAAAAGCAAAATTTCAAAACTATGACCGTAATATGCCCCTTCTTGAATGTCGTTGGTGGTGACAGCTGTCAAGTGTCATTCGAAACGTCTTTCTGCAAGAGGTATTGGTGGTAAGAGTACTGAAAATGTGTCTAAACAAAACTATAACAGAGTTGACTTTAATATTTGCATTTGCTACTAATCTGTCAAATCCGATTATTTGTCAAAAAATGAGTAATAATCTACTCCACGCGACTACAAAAACAATAATCAGACTTGTATGACAACAACTCTTTGGCGATGTCCGATCGAATTTCCAAAGTGCCTATGTACTGTTTAAAAAGGTTGGTCCTGGCGTTTTTAATATGTAACTATTTCAAAAGCAAACCCTCTGAAGGTTTTTTTTGCTATTCATGAGCATCAAGCTAATAGTAGGTAGCCTATTAGTTTGATGTAGTAAAATTGGCCAAATTATTGGAAATTTTATAATCAATACATCGTCATGAATTCATCCTACAACCGTGTTAGTCGGATATAGATGTGCATGGAAAGACCGTATTCCACTAACGAATACTAACTCTTAGTGTAAAAATTTAGTTATAAGTAATATAAGTACGTAAAAAATATAAAGCACACGTGACGTGTCATAATTTTCATTTCGATTAATCAGTGCCACATTGCAGTGAGTTGAAAAAATCATAAAAAAGTTTCATAAGCAACAACTAACTCATGATCCTTTGCCCAGGTAGTTGCGGGTTGCTTTCGATTACCTTGCAATGAAAAAAACCGCTTCAAACGCCTCAACGTACCCTGTGGAACGAGTCTCGAGTGTCGAGTTTTAAGTAGCAGCCCACTTGGATCCGTTCGCGATCGTGATCCGCCCCAGACATGCGGCAAATGAAAAGGTAACACAAAAAATGAATATTAATTCATGCACCTTTTTCTCACTCGCCCGTTGCGCGTACCATCATAACGATTGCTTGTTGCTGTTGCTGT
Organism: Anopheles cracens; assembly: GCA_002091845.1. Lineage (NCBI taxonomy): Eukaryota > Metazoa > Arthropoda > Insecta > Diptera > Culicidae > Anopheles > Anopheles cracens. Next base: position 76,946 of record KZ067664.1, on the reverse strand, counting down.
TGTTTTTCTCTTTCTTCCCCTCGGTTCGTCTGATCGCAATATAATCATATTCCAATAGCACTTGAAGCAATTTGTTTCTGTGTGTTTCGTCGTGAGTTGCACCGCGCCGTTCCTTATGAAATTCTTCCATCCTTTTTTTTTGCTGTTGTTGTGGTCGCTGCCGGCCGTGTCCCGTGTACGTACAGATCACAGGCACGGGAAGGAGCCGGTTGGGGTGGAAAAAATCGAATCCACTCTTAATTAGCATTAGCGGCAGCCCACAGACCATACATGACGCGCTGACAAATTCATGACGACAAGCCCCTCGGCGCGGTGGCCACGATGCAGTTCTAGCCCTGCTCGCTTGCACAGTAAATCCTGCCCAAATCGCACGGCCTGCGCGATTAGCCGGCCCCTTGAGCGAGGCAAAAAACGGTCACATTTGATACCTTCTCCAGCGGGCAGAATAAAACCTTTTGGGGGGAGAAGCTCTGCTGTATGAAGGGCTTGTTTGTGCAATTGTTGGCGCTGCATTTTTTGGGCCGAGTGTGCGCGCGCTCGCACCCGCGATCGTTTCATTATTCTTTTCGTGACCCAAAAGCAAGCTTAATTGCATATTATTTCACCCCAAGACGATGTGGCGGCTCTGCTAAACAAAAAACAAGAAAAAAACGCGGCTGAGATTCGGGATTGGGTCGTTGCGGTTTGCGGCCTGATCGCGCTGCCGAATTTATGTTGTCCTATTATTTAGCAAAAAATAAGAAAAAATCTAAGCTATCGAGAAGATATTAAATATGTTGACAAAAAAAAGAAAAAAAGGAAGCAAGAAATACGATTGTGTAAGTCAAACAAAAGGGGACTGATACAACAATCGTACTTCCTTTCCTTATGTTTTTAGGTGAAGTTTTTTTCAGGTGTTACGCTAAAACACCTGACGATAAAATGCTTATTGACAGTTTGCTTGACGTGTGTGTTGAGTCTGGTTCATCAATTTAAAAACAACAGCAAAAAACACACCGTTCGCGTACTGATATCAAAAACATTAACCCCGGTTCGATCTTAATAACATGATTTCTCTACCCCGATTCCGACAGGCGGGGCAGGCGCGTTGAAACTTGCGGGTGCGAGAAACGGGCGCTGATTAGTCGGGCCCGTGGCAGGAACAGCTGATTTCGCGAGTTAATTTAATTGATAGAAAAGGAGCAGCAGCAGCAGCAGTGTGCAGCCGTCGGAAAAGCGGTCCCATTTGCGGCCCTAATGTACTACCGGCTGCCCGCCAGCCACCGTCTGTCTATTCCCGCCCGGCTTCGGTTCGGCACCGCGGCAGTTGGATGTAGCGAATTAAGATAATCATTTCATCCGACTCTCGAGCGCGAGCGCGCGCGCGCGAACTCACTCTACACCCTTCTCACCGCATGTGTGCCGCGAAAATGCCGTCCAATTAGTTCGCCTGACAAGCAACCGTCAACGGGCGGACGAAAGCTCGCAACCGCGCGGCAGTAGCAGGGGGCCTTTCTGCTGAAAGGCTAAAGTCTCGGCTAAACTTTCGGTTGCATAAGTCTCGTTCGGTGCAGCACTGGATGTTGTTGGGTCGCTCGGGCTGCTCTTAAAACGAGCCACAGGGTGGCGGAAAGCGAAAGTTTTCTTCTTGAAAAAAGGGGCAAAAGAACAAACACACACGTAATGCAAACACACAGATCGGCGATGGTGGATCGAATGTAGCAATAGACACATTAGTGACGACGACGACGGCGGTGGGTGATGTTGGTGTTCGGTTTTCATTAAAAGCAAACATCATTATTTACCCCAGGCCCCGGGCAGGACTTGAAGTTTGTGCCAGGGCCGTACTGCTTTGCGACGACGCCGACGACGAACGAGAGAAAAAAAAACCGATTCATTTCTCGATCTGTCGATCGTCGAAAAGAAGGCCCCACCTTTTTTTGTTGCTGGTTGGTGCGCGATTCGATATCGCATTCGTGCCGCTGGGTTTCAGGCAGGATGTTTTCATTTTCGCAGCCCAACACGATCGCCAGCTGTGCGGAGTGGAGTGGGCTGAACATTCCGAAATTCCTCCCAGAGCTAAGTTATGTCTCTTGGGGCGGGCCGCGCGACTGGCAGCTTATAATGTAAATATAAAACTAGGCAAACAAACACAAACAAACGGTGAGTCGGGGGAGGAAAGATCACCACTGCGAGCGGAGTGTTTGAAAAGGGTAAGCGAGAAGGTTGCGGCAGAAGAAGCAGCATGAGATCGGTGGTTCGAGCAAAAGGATCAATTTCGCGCAAAACGTTCGCGCTGGGAGAGGCTGAGAGGGCTTGGGACAGAAGGTTCACAAGAGCGACCCGGTTAGGCTGTCCCGGTCTATCACGATCGCGATCTTTTTCGTCTGCTTGGCTGTACTAAGTAAAGCGAACTGCATGCCGTTAATATGGATACTTTGAAACTGAGTGCTTGTTTACCCGTGCCGTTTGGAGGTGGCAGTTACAAATTATTGCTTCGCAATGTGTTCAAAGGACTTCAAAAGGGATTAAGAAGTCCCATGCATATCCAAGCATTTGGTCATGTTTCCATCAAGAAGGCTAACTTCATTCCTATTCATACAAGAATACGCTTTACCGAAACCGTTCCAAAAGCAAAATTTCAAAACTTTGACCGTAAGATGCCCCTTCTTGAATGTCGTTGGTGGTGACAGCTGTCAAGTGTCATTCGAAACGTCTTTCTGCAAGAGGTATTGGTGGTATGGTTTCTTTTTTAGAGTCGATTTGTTTTGGTGAACAAGGAATTGATTCGTTTAAGAGTTGATCCACTTTTAATTCGTTTGAGAGTTAATGCTTCGATTCTTCAAGAGATTCTTCTATCATGAGTCACACTTTTAATCTACTTTTTAAAATTAGACTTGACTCTTCGAATAGGATCGTTGAAGAAAGTTTGATCTAGAAATTGTTTCTATGAGCGCCAAGTTTGTTTTTATGTTTTGTCTATTGCTTTATGTTGTCCTATTATTTAGCAAAAAATAAGAAAAAATCTAAGCTATCGAGAAGATATTAAATATGTTGACAAAAAAAAGAAAAAAAGGAAGCAAGAAATACGATTGTGTAAGTCAAACAAAAGGGGACTGATACAACAATCGTACTTCCTTTCCTTATGTTTTTAGGTGAAGTTTTTTTCAGGTGTTACGCTAAAACACCTGACGATAAAATGCTTATTGACAGTTTGCTTGACGTGTGTGTTGAGTCTGGTTCATCAATTTAAAAACAACAGCAAAAAACACACCGTTCGCGTACTGAAATCAAAAACATCAACCCCGGTTCGATCTTAATAACATGATTTCTCTACCCCGATTCCGACAGGCGGGGCAGGCGCGTTGAAACTTGCGGGTGCGAGAAACGGGCGCTGATTAGTCGGGCCCGTGGCAGGAACAGCTGATTTCGCGAGTTAATTTAATTGATAGAAAAGGAGCAGCAGCAGCAGCAGTGTGCAGCCGTCGGAAAAGCGGTCCCATTTGCGGCCCTAATGTACTACCGGCTGCCCGCCAGCCACCGTCTGTCTATTCCCGCCCGGCTTCGGTTCGGCACCGCGGCAGTTGGATGTAGCGAATTAAGATAATCATTTCATCCGACTCTCGAGCGCGAGCGCGCGCGCGCGAACTCACTCTACACCCTTCTCACCGCATGTGTGCCGCGAAAATGCCGTCCAATTAGTTCGCCTGACAAGCAACCGTCAACGGGCGGACGAAAGCTCGCAACCGCGCGGCAGTAGCAGGGCGCCCTTCAGCTGAAAGGCTAAAGTCTCGGCTAAACTTTCGGTTGCATAAGTCTCGTTCGGTGCAGCACTGGATGTTGTTGGGTCGCTCGGGCTGCTCTTAAAACGAGCCACAGGGTGGCGGAAAGCGAAAGTTTTCTTCTTGAAAAAAGGGGCAAAAGAACAAACACACACGTAATGCAAACACACAGATCGGCGATGGTGGATCGAATGTAGCAATAGCCACATTAGCGACGACGACGACGGCGGTGGGTGATGTTGGTGTTCGGTTTTCATTAAAAGCAAACATCATTATTTACCCCAGGCCCCGGGCAGGACTTGAAGTTTGTGCCAGGGCCGTACTGCTTTGCGACGACGCCGACGACGAACGAGAGAAAAAAAAACCGATTCATTTCTCGATCTGTCGATCGTCGAAAAGAAGGCCCCACCTTTTTTTGTTGCTGGTTGGTGCGCGATTCGATATCGCATTCGTGCCGCTGGGTTTCAGGCAGGATGTTTTCATTTTCGCAGCCCAACACGATCGCCAGCTGTGTCGCAAACAAAAGTCATACCACTCGCATGATCGCATGATCGGAGGCCTCGGTGTGTCGTCCGCAACCGGGGCAAACGACGATAAAGAAAAAAACGAGACGATCACGGATTACGCTCCCCCTGGTGCATGATCCTCGGCGCGGAAAGCCTCCACACAGAGGCCCATTCTTTCCGATCGCGGCTGCGGATTACGGCGAAAAGCGCCGGTGACAGCGATTTCGGAGGGCTGGAGGGAACGCGGAGGGCACGGTGCAGCAGGAGAACATGCGAATGCATCACGGCGACGGCGGCGGCATCGAACGGTTTTGGCCTTTTGGGCAACATTGTTGCTCGGGGCTGGACGTACAGCGAGCGAGCGAGAGAGAGACAAAGCAGCACACGGTCAACGACGAACATGGCGTGTTCTGCATGTTATCCCCACCGGTCTCCCCCCTAAGGGAGTCCCGAAGGGGACTCCAGCTTTTCCCGTGCCTGTCAGTGCCGAACGACAACAGTCGTTTTTGACTATTTATGGATTATAATTTATGATCTCGGGAAAGATGCAGCCGCGGAAGGGGTTTGCAGACGAGCCAGATAAGACGAGCGATCGATAAGCGATCGAAGATTTTGCGTACAGCTCGTGGTGATAATATAATTAAGAATCCTTGCTGGAAGAAGAGTTTCAAACTTTTACTTCACGCCGCGAAGGTCAGGAGGAGGTCTCTTGCTGCTGCCATTATTCCGGATGCATTAATCCACCCAGAGCCAGATAATGCATCCCGCTGCACAATGCGGTTCGCTAATGCAAAGTGCATTAATCACACGATCATCCCCAAAAGCAACACAATCGCGTTCGTCATCCAGCTTAATTCTCGGGGATCGATTGCGCTTCGTCAGTTTTTTAAATTACGCCACACAATACTATCGGGGTAATATATTTCGTCCACCCGCACCCACATCACCCTCCCGCAAACCGGGGTGGACAGACAATGCACTCCCATTGTGGTGCATTTACACCATAGAGTCACCGTTCGCGCATTCGGCCGATCGGGGGATTGAATGACTTCATAAGGCACGGACGCCAGGCAAAAGCCGGACGCCGATTCATTAGACCGCATTCACATCATATTGGGTTGGATTTTGCCGAAGACTTTTTGTTTAACGTGAACGGGGCGCAAAAAACAGATGTGACCTGAACTTCAACAAGGAAACGCTTGTGTTCGACACGCCGCGTGTCCGCCCACGTGTGGCTCTCGCGCTTTTTTCGTTTGTCCCCCACCGGATTGCCGTTCATCTTCGTGTCGCTTTGCCCGGAACCGACATCAATCAATTCGAGGGGAGAGGTGGGGGTGGAGTTTGCATCAATCTGTTGACGCACACCTTTCGTTTTGTGTCGTTTTTTTGTTGTTTGCAAACCGCACACGAAATGCTGGTGTAATTCCCGCTGTGGATTAAACAGCTATTAGTGTAGAGGCTCTGCTGGAGGAGAGCGTGTGGATAACATTTTTCTCGTTTTTTCTTCTTCTTCTCTCGTTGTTTGGAGACCCGAGCCGGTGCGAATTCCGATCGGGCCGGGGTTTTACATTTTTCCAAATCAGTCAACTCATTCATTCGGCTCGAAGAATGCGCTGTGCGCTTGCTTTCGACGAAATAAATGACCCGTCACGCGTGATCGCCTTTCACACACAAACACACGCACACTCGCACACACACACACTCATGCCAACCAAAAAAAAACGCGAATCCATCACCCATCAAAATCTCTTCCATCAGCCGACAACATTTCAAACGATCGCGCTGTTTATCCTTTTCTGCTCCCAAGCCCGAGCCGAGCCGAGTTTTGGGGTGGACAGGAAATGCAAATGGTATTTCCTGGCGCGTTCGGTACGGCTGACTGAAAGGGACTCATTACTCATAAGCCATTTGCACGGCTCGCGGGCGAACTTTTCGGGGCGGCGTTCACCGTTCGCCTCGGCTGGAACTGGGTTCTGATTCGCATTCGTTTGCGTGTCGACGATCGCGATCGTGGAATGTGCATGTGCACGGGGGGGTTTGATTCGGTTCGAGCGTTGCGGCCGCCCCGATCGCCTCCATCATCGCACGATAGTGATCGGAAACGGCGTGCATTTGGGCGATCAGTGCGCTCTTGGGCTGCGCGATAAAATGTTGCACCACCGCGCGTGAGAAGTTCGCTGGCCGCAAAATGCATTACTCACCCAGGAATGGGATGGCGTGCGGGGTGATGTTCGACAGATTCGACACAAAATGTTAACGAATTCTGGGCCTCCTAAGATGGAATCTCCTCAAGAGAAAGAGAATAATTCTCTAAGATGATTTTTTTTTCATGACAGTCTCTTGTGTTTATACGTATTTTTCGTCTCACGAAAATAGAAAGTCTCACATACATGGGCCTTCCTAAGCAAACGTGTCATTCGAGTGATTCAGAAGATATGCGATCAGATCACTCTAAGTGCAAAAGTTTTATCAAATATAAGACGATATGATCTAAGAAATCTGAAAACCTGTTCCTGTAGTTTTCGTTCGAAACCAAGCGTTTACACTTAAAGGTTGGTGTACTGTGTTTTTTTAATGTTTTTAAATGCCATTGGAACTGTGAAATTTCTTGAGAAGATAAGAAGTTTTTCTCATTGAAAATTTTTAAAAATTTAGTTCAGTATTTTTTTCAAACAAAAAAGCAAATCTTCAATTGAATTCTTCCATTAAAAAACTTGCAGCATATTTGATTGCATAAAACATGACTAAAAATGTACCTAAAACTTCAACAACAAAAAAATCTTTAAATCAATGGCCCGCTGTCAGCCCGAGCCAGAAAGGCAACAAAGTGCCGAACAGAGTGGGGCGAAGTTCACGCGTGCTTAATTGCAACTCATCACGGGATATCAAACCCCAAACCCGGCCGCTGCACGCCGATGACAGCTTACTGCGCGATGCGTTCCCGTGCGTCACCTCCCACAGGAGCCTCCCATCCGTCTCGAGCTCGTTCGGAAGGAAGAAAGCCTCCGCCGGGATGCAATATTCGGGACCTCCACACAAAAAAAAACGAAACACGCATGTTGCGTGCGTATCGTTGCATGCGATTTCGGTGCTTTCTTCACCCACCCGCGTGAGGGCAACGCGTGCGTCGTCGTTAATTGATGAGCCTGTCCTGCCGAGCAGCTCAAACAGTTCGGTTTGGGGCGGCCTCGAGGGCAGTTCTGCTCCACTCGCGTTGCTTTGGGAGGTTATTAATGTATTTCTTTTCGAACAAATGCTCTTCCCATGCTGGTTGCTTATTAACAGCATTAGCATATATACGATTCAGTGTGTGCTTTTTGTATTTTCTTAAGACACTTGGTGATACACAAAGCGGCAATGGATACCAATTGCGCTCGTCGCTCGTTGCGTTCAACTGTGGAGTTCAATTCGAGCCAGATCGAGACTGTTACAAATTCGGATAATGTTACAACACACAGACACAATGTATCTTTTATCAGTTTATATGGCTGCGGGTACCAGATGGTAGTCCCATTTAAATAAACTCACACGTGACTACAAACGCACGTTAAAGAGAAGAAGAACAAAAACATTCATTTCACTATCCCGAAAACGCAATTTTATCTCGAAACAAAGAATGATGCGCCCTACCCTCTTGCGAAGAGAAAGGAAAAGAGCACACTACACGCATTGTAACACTCCGCGATGCAACGGCACAGCTAGCGGAACCGTCGGAGGCAACGAAAATTAGGAAAAGAGCACACTACACGCATTGTAACACTCCGCGATGCAACGGCACAGCTAGCGGAACCGTCGGAGGCAACGAAAATAGGATGCACTTTCGCACCACCGCAACACCGTTAGGTTGCCCCTAGGCACGCCGAAAGAAAACACGTGAAAAGTGGACCGAACCGAGCAAACATTTAACCCGACGCATCCAATAATTAACAGTTATTGGTGAGGTAATGTTAAGCAGATGGAAATGGGTTTTCATTTCGCTTGATGTTTTTTTTTTGTTTTGCTTTGTGTTTTTGTTTGCTGACGCTTTTTGTTGCTCCAGTTCCAACGGGTTGTGGTCGAAAAAAAAGTGAAGCATAATCACAACCTTTGCCAAAACATTACACACCGTTCCGCATCGGGGTGAAACAAACGATGCTCCCATCGCCTGTGGGAATGTGGATGTCGGAATCTGTATGCATCGGAAATTGGGATCGATTCGGTGGAACAATTTAACCGTCGCTACATCAACAACAAAAAAAGGAAAGTCCGTTCCGCACCGCTCGCATCGAGGACAGAGGCAGACGAGTGCGACAATTTGCCTGACAATCGCTCGCTTCGGCACGTAATCGAACCGGGCGCCGTCGCCGTAAATCGTGAATATCGCAACCGTACTGGCGGCGCGCAGGGTTTTCTCCGCGCACAATTGAAATGTTGCGCTTTGCATTTCACCGGGGAAGGCGCGGACCCGCGCCGGGCATGAAAGCGAAGTACGCCAAAAAGTAAAAGTGAAACACGAGACCCACTGAGCGGGCTCGAAGCTGCAGCACACCTACATGGCAGCGGAATTGGAAGAAGAAAAAAACCCCGGGTCGCTCTCGCACGGAAAACGTGGGGAAAATGTCAAATTTGCATGCGACTGTGCGCGGCCGGAAACAGATTCGAACTGATGCGGAATAATTTAGCACTGTCGGGGGTATTTTTGCTCCAAGGGGGGAATCGGAGAATGGTTAGATTAGATGCTTGAGACGGGGGCGTTTGTATTGGCAGTAAAAATAGCATTGCTTTGATCGGTTTGTTTATGACCTGCTAGACAACTTTGTCCCGGCTGAAATTGATGGTTAAGTTGACATTAAAAATAGATTTTTTTTTGTTTGAAATAATGTTTATAAAATGTTCAACTGTTCTTTTTTGTATCTATTGTATATAAATTTATCCTAGTAAACCAACCGCAGCAAACATAAGAAGAGCCTATTGATAGGAAATTTGCCACTATGACTTTGTAGCGCCATCTGGTGGCGGATAGCGCAATTAAACTATTTTAATACTACCATTGCCACATTTCGCCACACGGAAGTACCGTAAAATTGGAAAACCTTTCTCACCCTCATCTAGCAATAGTATTCAACAGACCTCATTACAGGCGTTGAGTTGAGTTATGTCAATAAGTAAAAAAAAAAGAAATTTCTTTCCTTCCTGTCGAAAATAGGAATTTGTATGATAAGTTCGTGAATTTGACGGACGTGACAAATTTTCCATTGAAGTTTAGGTAATATGGCGAAATAATCTGCATAAAACGAGGCTAGAAGCCAACAATAATAGTGGTCAACATTTACCTAAGAACAATTTAAAGAAGAAAATTGGCATGAAAAACGTGGATATTTAAAAGATGGCATAGAATTTGAAAAAACTTGACCAGAAATTGATGTTTCTCCGACATGCCGATTTAATGTCTGAAAAGCTCGCCAATCGGTGTCAGCAAACGCAAGACGCAACCATGATTTAGAAAATAATTAAAGCAACATCAACATTCACATGAATCTAATGGTTGTTTTGTCTGAGAGCAACTTTTCAATATTCCTCCTGCCCGTTCATCTCAGACTCTAATCACATATTTCCTGCACCGTATGCTGTGATGAAACTAACTCCGCACAGAAAACATGTTTCTAATTAATCTATTTACATAACCTCAACTTCACCGTCGACAACGCCGTACCCTTTTCACGAACCGATCGTGACAGTAGGCAAAACGGCGCCAAGCGGCCCCTAACCTCACCACGTTCGGTATTCGGCAGCGCGATCAGGCCGCAAACCGCAACGACCCAATCCCGAATCTCAGCCGCGTTTTTTTCTTGTTTTTTGTTTAGCAGAGCCGCCACATCGTCTTGGGGTGAAATAATATGCAATTAAGCTTGCTTTTGGGTCACGAAAAGAATAATGAAACGATCGCGGGTGCGAGCGCGCGCACACTCGGCCCAAAAAATGCAGCGCCAACAATTGCACAAACAAGCCCTTCATACAGCAGAGCTTCTCCCCCCAAAAGGTTTTATTCTGCCCGCTGGAGAAGGTATCAAATGTGACCGTTTTTTGCCTCGCTCAAGGGGCCGGCTAATCGCGCAGGCCGTGCGATTTGGGCAGGATTTACTGTGCAAGCGAGCAGGGCTAGAACTGCATCGTGGCCACCGCGCCGAGGGGCTTGTCGTCATGAATTTGTCAGCGCGTCATGTATGGTCTGTGGGCTGCCGCTAATGCTAATTAAGAGTGGATTCGATTTTTTCCACCCCAACCGGCTCCTTCCCGTGCCTGTGATCTGTACGTACACGGGACACGGCCGGCAGCGACCACAACAACAGCAAAAAAATCCCCAACCGGCTCCTTCCCGTGCCTGTGATCTGTACGTACACGGGACACGGCCGGCAGCGACCACAACAACAGCAAAAAAAGGATGAAAGAATTTCATAAGGAACGGCGCGGTGCAACTCACGACGAAACACACAGAAACAAATTGCTTCAAGTGCTATTGGAATATGATTATATTGCGATCAGACGAACCGAGGGGAAGAAAGAGAAAAACAACAGCAACAGCAACAAGCAATCGTTATGATGGTACGCGCAACGGGCGAGTGAGAAAAAGGTGCATGAATTAATATTCATTTTTTGTGTTACCTTTTCATTTGCCGCATGTCTGGGGCGGATCACGATCGCGAACGGATCCAAGTGGGCTGCTACTTAAAACTCGACACTCGAGACTCGTTCCACAGGGTACGTTGAGGCGTTTGAAGCGGTTTTTTTCATTGCAAGGTAATCGAAAGCAACCCGCAACTACCTGGGCAAAGGATCATGAGTTAGTTGTTTAGCGCTTATGAGTTGTTAGAGCTTATGAAACTTTTTTTATGATTTTTTCAACTCACTGCAATGTGGCACTGATTAATCGAAATGGAAATTATGACACGTCACGTGTGCTTTATATTTTTTACGTACTTATATTATTTATAACTAAGTTTTACACTAAGAGTTAGTATTCGTTAGTGGAATACGGTCTTTCCATGCACATCTATATCCGACTAACACGGTTGTAGGATGAATTCATGACCATGTATTGATTATACAAATTTCCAATAATTTGGCCAATTTTACTACATCAAACTAATAGGCTACCTACTATTAACTTGATGTTCATGAATAGCAAAAAAAACCTTCAGAGGGTTTGCTTTTGAAAAAGCTACATATTAAAAACGCCAGGACCAACCTTTTTAAACAGTACATATGCACTTTGGAAATTCGATCGGACATCGCCAAAGAGTTGTTGTCATACAAGTCTGATTATTGTTTTTGTAGTCGCGTGAAGTAGATTATTACTCATTTTTTGACAAATAATCGGATTTGACAGATTAGTAGCAAATGCAAATATTAAAGTCAACTCTGTTATAGTTTTGTTTAGACACATTTTCAGTACTCTTACCACCAATACCTCTTGCAGAAAGACGTTTCGAATGACACTTGACAGCTGTCACCACCAACGACATTCAAGAAGGGGCATATTACGGTCATAGTTTTGAAATTTTGCTTTTGGAAAGGTTTAGATAAAGCGTATTATTGTAGGAATAGGAATGAAGTTAGTCTCCTTGATGGAAACATGACCAAATGCTTGGATATGCATGGGACTTCTTAATCCCTTTTGAAGTCCTTTGAACACATTGCGAAGCAATAATTTGTAACTGCCACCTCCAAACGGCACGGGTAAACAAGCACTCAGTTTCAAAGTATCCATATTAACGGCATGCAGCTCGCTTTACTTAGTACAGCCAAGCAGACGAAAAAGATCGCGATCGTGATAGACCGGGACAGCCTAACCGGGTCGCTCTTGTGAACCTTCTGTCCCAAGCCCTCTCAGCCTCTCCCAGCGCGAACGTTTTGCGCGAAATTGATCCTTTTGCTCGAACCACCGATCTCATGCTGCTTCTTCTGCCGCAACCTTCTCGCTTACCCTTTTCAAACTCTCCGCTCGCAGTGGTGATCTTTCCTCCCCCGACCCACCGTTTGTTTGTGTTTGTTTGCCTAGTTTTATATTTACATTATAAGCTGCCAGTCGCGCGACCCGCCCCAAGAGACATAACTTAGCTCTGGGAGGAATTTCGGAATGTACAGCCCACTCCACTCCACACAGCTGGCGATCGTGTTGGGCTGCGAAAATGAAAACATCCTGCCTGAAACCCAGCGGCACGAATGCGATATCGAATCGCGCACCAACCAGCAACAAAAAAAGGTGGGGCCTTCTTTTCGACGATCGACAGATCGAGAAATGAATCGGTTTTTTTTTCTCTCGTTCGTCGTCGGCGTCGTCGCAAAGCAGTACGGCCCTGGCACAAACTTCAAGTCCTGCCCGGGGCCTGGGGTAAATAATGATGTTTGCTTTTAATGAAAACCGAACACCAACATCACCCACCGCCGTCGTCGTCGTCGCTAATGTGGCTATTGCTACATTCGATCCACCATCGCCGATCTGTGTGTTTGCATTACGTGTGTGTTTGTTCTTTTGCCCCTTTTTTTCAAGAAGAAAACTTTCGCTTTCCGCCACCCTGTGGCTCGTTTTAAGAGCAGCCCGAGCGACCCAACAACATCCAGTGCTGCACCGAACGAGACTTATGCAACCGAAAGTTTAGCCGAGACTTTAGCCTTTCAGCTGAAGGGCGCCCTGCTACTGCCGCGCGGTTGCGAGCTTTCGTCCGCCCGTTGACGGTTGCTTGTCAGGCGAACTAATTGGACGGCATTTTCGCGGCACACATGCGGTGAGAAGGGTGTAGAGTGAGTTCGCGCGCGCGCGCTCGCGCTCGAGAGTCGGATGAAATGATTATCTTAATTCGCTACATCCAACTGCCGCGGTGCCGAACCGAAGCCGGGCGGGAATAGACAGACGGTGGCTGGCGGGCAGCCGGTAGTACATTAGGGCCGCAAATGGGACCGCTTTTCCGACGGCTGCACACTGCTGCTGCTGCTGCTCCTTTTCTATCAATTAAATTAACTCGCGAAATCAGCTGTTCCTGCCACGGGCCCGACTAATCAGCGCCCGTTTCTCGCACCCGCAAGTTTCAACGCGCCTGCCCCGCCTGTCGGAATCGGGGTAGAGAAATCATGTTATTAAGATCGAACCGGGGTTGATGTTTTTGATTTCAGTACGCGAACGGTGTGTTTTTTGCTGTTGTTTTTAAATTGATGAACCAGACTCAACACACACGTCAAGCAAACTGTCAATAAGCATTTTATCGTCAGGTGTTTTAGCGTAACACCTGAAAAAAACTTCACCTAAAAACATAAGGAAAGGAAGTACGATTGTTGTATCAGTCCCCTTTTGTTTGACTTACACAATCGTATTTCTTGCTTCCTTTTTTTCTTTTTTTTGTCAACATATTTAATATCTTCTCGATAGCTTAGATTTTTTCTTATTTTTTGCTAAATAATAGGACAACATAAAGCAATAGACAGAAAATAAAAAGAAACTTGGCGCTTATAAAAACAATTTCTAGATCAAACTTTCTTCAACGATCCTATTCGAAGAGTCAAGTCTAATTTTAAAAAGTAGATTAAAAGTGTGACTCATGATAGAAGAATCTCTTGAAGAATCGAAGCATTAACTCTCAAACGAATTAAAAGTGGATCAACTCTTAAAAGAATCAATTCCTTGTTCACCAAAACAAATCGACTCTAAAAAAGAAACCAAAAAAATAAAAGAGAGCTTTGAAAAACTAAAAAAAAATAGAATAGTTCAAATCAAAAACCAAACTTAAGCGAAAATAACTAGAAAGCAGCAATTGGTACAAGATTTGAATTGGAAAAGGGCGACCTCCGGAAAAGTAAGCAAAAATAGTAATATATAACAAATAAACAGCAAAAAAATGTAAATAAGAAAAACACACAACTTAAACCGAACATAAAGCGGAATCAAAGCACGCTTCGAACCGAGTCGGCTCTTTTATGCTTACATCACAACCAGTAAACGAATCGCTAAATGGAAATGAGAAAAGTAAACAAATGCCGGCCCAATTGTTTTATCAAACAAAACCACTCATCTTATTAGTTTTCGCGTCTGGTTTCCGGTGAGATCTCAAGAGAGCACGTCCATCCACCCCAAATCATCCCGGAAAGGTTGGCGTGTGTTTTCCAACCCCCCACTCCACCTTCCCCCCATTCATCCGGCACCACAAGTGCCGGACTCATCCCGTGACAGGATTTAAACCCTGTGTCCCACCGAACGGTGTGGCACCCTAATCATTAGACTGTCACACAGTGCCGGTAACCTTTTCTTTGAAACGATAAGTTTGATCGATTGAAAGTGAAATATCTTGCGGGGGGAAATGCTTTTTTTATGCTCTGCTTTTGAAAGTGGGTAAAAAATCAATTCATTTTATATGAGAACATCACTCGAACTTTCTTTTTGCAAGGTTTAGAATGTAAATATTCGGGAGAATCTGTGTGAATCTAAAGCAGTTTGATGAATATGAAAGAATTAATTTGAATCCAAAGTATGGAATCCTCGTACCGTGGCGGATTTTATTGAATCTTTACGGACTCACATGACTCACATGATCTTTAATGATTCATTAGTGTTTGGTGATTCAAGAATCTTCAAAATATAATCTACTCTTGCAGATCTATTAATTGTAGAAGATTTAAAGGAATCTTCGAAGATTCATGGATCCTTATAAATTCCATCCGAGATTCGAATGAATTGCCATCGCAGATTCATATGAATTTCGAATCTCGATTGATTCATGAAGCACAATACTTGCTCACAATTCTAAGACTTATGTGAACTGTGAAAATCGAAAAAAGCAAAGCAATTCTAGCTTTTGTATTGTAACAATATCCAACAAAATATTAAGCTTTAGCAAGACATTTCGACAGTCACCGTAATAGATGCGCTCGAGTTTAACTTAAACTCTCGACTTCCACGTGAGTTTTGAATCTGTTTAGTAACGGTAGGGTATTCTTTGTAGCTTGCAACTCATGTTTCGGAAGGACATTGAAGTTGCAATGACGTTTAAGAGGGCAAAAAAGATTCAAACACACACAAAGAAAGATGTAATGCCTTGGCACTTCTCCGCAAATGTTCTCCTTTGAAGAAAAATTCAAACTGATTCTATACATGCCTCATTTGATTTACTTGGCAAGATAGCCTACGTGCTTGCTGTATAATTTCGCATAACTTGACACTATATGTGCGATAAGGCATCCATTTAAAGTATCATAAGCAGGCCTTTTCAATTGAAGACTATTAGCTTAATTTATTTAGATGATTGTTACAATAGGTTAAAAATCTGTAGCAAAAGGAAATTTGCTTGAATATATCCTTCTTTGGTACTCCAACTGAATTAATGTACGCAATACCCTTCGAAGCAGACCATTCAAATACGCTTAGAAATATAATCCGGAATGTCTTCCTGTCGCACTGGCAGAGAACAAAAAACTCTCCCATACCCACGACACATCGAGATCATAAACCTACTCCACATTGATGCCTATTCCCAGTTCCACCCAGGCGACATTTTCCACCTAATTTACAACTTCCCTTCGTAATGGCGTGTATCACTCGCGCATTATCAACACTTTGCCGCTAAGATATGGCGCTTTAATTACACGCCGCAAGCCATATCCAAGCGGCCGGGAATCGAATGCCATCCAGTCCCACCGGACCGGACCGAACCGAAGCTCGGTCTGAAACTATCCCAGGAATGTCATTTCCATCGTCCCCCGGCACGTCCTTGCCGCGCTTGTAAATAACGTCTAAATTAGAGCGTGATAATCGTTAAAATCGGAGCTTTAGAATGAGAAAATGAGAGGAAGAAAAAAAAACAAACCGCAGGTCCCGAGGTGCCATCCGTGAGCGCCACCACATATACAGTGGATATTGCAGCCCAGCTCAGGCCGAGCCGATGCACACGAACGATGGCTAAGGGGAGGACTCGGGAATCGCACATCGTTTGCGATTTTATGAGCTCATAATCCGTCCGCTGGCGCGTTCATATCCTTGAACGGGGTGCGGTTGAGGGGTTGCACCCACCGCCCGGCACGCTCTCCACGGACAGGCTTCGGAGGCTGCGCTACTAATCTCATCCCACGCACGCTGCGCCGCTGCTGGTGTTTCGGTTGCCATCGGATGTCCCTGTTGCTGGGCTGCAGGAAAACGGCCCAGGGAAGCCACAGCAAGCGACGGGAGACTGCAAAGCCGTGGCAGTGGCGGGAGAGATTTATTGTGTTGTGCCCGTGAGGGTGCAAGGAAATCATACGACTGTGGCTGCGGCTTTGCAGGCAGAGTTTGACGCAACCGGCTGACCAGATGGTCAGTTATTGAAAAACGCAGCAGCAACAAAAAACGCCCTATAAACGCGCAGACCCTCGTGCGGATGATGTCAAACAGTTTCTTCGCAAGTGCGCAAGTTATCTCCTTCGAGATCGATATTATTACCATTCGGAGCCGTTGTTCCCATCCAGCTTGAATTACACGGCACAATTCAATCCGGGCAAAATATTGCAACTATTACTGACGTACGCCACAGTACGCCCTCTCCCTCTCCAGGCACATGCAGTGAGTGAAGGTCGCAACAGCCGCGAATGAAGGTGTCGCTCGCGCGGCTAAGAATGTCATCGATAGGCGAAACGCGCCTTTTTTTCATTCACACACACACACCCCATTTATCATGCTATCGAAGATCGAATCGATAAGCCATTAGTCAGCCGAGTCCGTCGTCGTGGTCCGCGGTCCGGGAATGGAAGGTCGAAATCTCGCTTCGTTGGCGGCGTCGAATTAAGTAGTAACCGTGCTAGACCTCACACCTCGGTACGGCTTGAAAGTTGGCGTGCGCGCGCCAGACTTGTTTCTCGCCGTACAAACACACACACACACACACCTGGGCGACTCCGTAAAGCACCCTCGGCGAAGGAAAAGCGACGGACGCGCAAATATAAATAAATAAATAAGCCCGTCGTTCGAAAAACTGAAATGTGCTCCTGCCACCCAAAACCCTGGGCACCGAGGAACTGGGTGTGACGGGACGGGATTACACCCACACTCGCACCGCGGATGAGTCGTACGAGGGTGTGCGTGTGTCTACGCGTGCCAAAAGATTCCAGTTCCAAAGTCGCTTTAACGTCTTCACGGCGGCCACTTACCGACCTCGCCTTTAGGACAACTCATGTTACGTTTTTTTGTTGTTGTTTTTGTTTTGGGGGGTGCCTTGCTGACCTCGGAGTGGCTGGCGTCATGGCTTTGCTGCTGTGGCAGATATGGGCGACAAGAGTTAGGATGGTACTCATCACCGGATAGATCGGCATTTGTGTGACTGTTCGGTGCGATGGGA
>KZ067664.1:48145-59259 GCA_002091845.1 Anopheles cracens | reverse complement strand
CTAAAGAGCCTCCTAGACAGCACCACAACTGGCCGGGGAAATATTGATCGAATAACGAGCGATAGTCAATCGCGTAATGAATCGATGTCTTCTCGGGGTGGACTTGGGCCCATTAGGCAAACAGAAAGAGGCGAGATGGTCGATGGTTAGCCGGGGACGTACGTTCCCGTCGCTCCCTGGGTGACCAGTAAATGACATATGGGAAGAATTTCAATATTTTGCTGCACACATTAAAGCTGATCGAATAGGTAAGTCGATTAGGCGGGATTGGAATGGGAGGCAGCGAGACCTAATGGATGGCGATGCTGGAGGGTCGTAAAATATGACTTCATATCGAAGCCGGTGTCCCTTTGCGCCCACCGCCCAGGGGGAGACGAAACAATCGGGATCCAAGCTGACGCAAGCTAATAAAGTCGTGCAGGGCCGGCTTTGGGTCGGTGGGATACGGTGGCATCCTTCTGCCGCCGCACGCTGGTGGGTCTCAGGCAGGCTCCGGTTTGATTCGTTGGTGACTCCAGTCGATGCGATCAGTACAAATCGATAAACGGTAGTGGAATTGGCCACCCACTTGCTACGGGCGGTCCCGGGAAGCTTGGAATGGGGTATAATCGTTTAGGGTCAACGATTACAGGACGGCCAGGAGCCAGTCCCTCAAACTCAATATGAGTTTTAGGTGACTGTGTGCAGTCTTGCGTCTTGGGAGAAACTCATTTTCCATATTATGCCTTATTACGCGTGAGAAAAATAACATATTTGACAGAAAAGTTGATTTCAATTCATGTTTCAAATATTCACACAGCCGTACTACACGAGTACCTTAACGTGTCGTTGATTTTATTATAAAAAATGGCAGTCTCGTCTCACGGCGAACGTTTTATTTTGAAGAATAACCATAAAAATGCTTCAGCAAATATGCACCGTCGTATGAAAAATAATCTCCCACCCGACACAGCCGCCCCGGCCCGTGCAACATCCAGGAAACCAGTTAATTTATTCGTCTTCCCAGCGATAAATACTCCCGCGGGACCTCCCGGGACCCAGGGTCTCTCGCCTGGTCTGAAACAAACCCGCCCGAAAACGGGTGGACTCCGCATAAAATCCACCATGCGACCGGAGGCGCACGGATGGTGAAATTTCGAAGTCATCGATAGGTTCCGATTAAAAGTGGAAGAATGTCGAACGACCATCGGCCCGACCCGCCGCCCGACGGTGACGATAGTCCGCTCGGTCTGCAGGCGAACGCGGCAGAAGGAGACGAACCGATGGCCGAACCGATGAATAAAAATGGGATGCCAGAGTGCGGAGAGGGAGAAAAAAAATCATTAAACACATACGACAGGCTTAAATCGAAATAAAACACACTCATACCAGAAATCGGATAACGGGCCAATTGAGCCTGGGAGCTTAAGAGAGTGCGTGGGTCAGGAGAAGGCACCGGCACCGAACGGGGAGATCCGCTCCACAGACGCTCACCCGATCTCGATCGGATGAGTGCTCGAAGGTGTGCATGACGCGGACTGTTTTGATTGAGTGCCAATCCGGTTCGATCGAATTGATCTCCACACGACGGGGCGGTCCGGTACCGACATCGGATCGGGCGCGATCATGGGACATGACACTTACACACGTTCACAGCACCGCCCTGATCGGGAAGTCCATTCCTCAGGAGTATTCCCACAGTCGCACAGCGCAGAAGCTGAGGAAGAGCAGGAGACGTCGAGATGTTGTTTTGCCGAGCTTCTACGAGAAGCTTTCAGTGTGTGTGACTTACTAGCTCTGTGCCAATTCGTTTACGCTCGCATACTCACCCAGAGATACCAAAGGCATATGAAGATCATTTCGAAATCTAGAAAAGAAAAGTTGAAAATTAGACAAAATGACTGAAAAGTTAAGCATCCAAGATACGCACCGTTCAAGTTAAGAGGAACAACAACGGACTTGTTAAGATGAAGTCAATTAATCGTTTATTAGCACACCCATTTGGCACACAGGTTACAACTTTCGCGTTTCATTAGCAACTACAAAACAGCCAATAAACTGTCGAATCTCTAAACTCGTACCTCCGGCCGAGCTAACCCACTAATCCAAGGTGATAATCAGCGTCCGCCAGGAGCCCACCACACAACCTCTCACAAGATCCCCCCCACCGAAACAAGTGCAAATGTTGCCCCACTGACGGAAATTCACAAATTGGCACCATTGTTCACACCTTTTCCTCCACCGCCAGGCGGCGCTAACACCGATCGCAAAACGATCGAACCAGCTCGCGAATGGGCACGCGATTTCGGGATCGCACGCGCGCGTGTGTGTGTGTGTGTGAGAGCGATTTCCGTCTGCGCTATGGTGATAACAGCGGCAACGTCATTTAACGCAACAAAACGCGGTTTTATCGCTCACATAATCACGTCCGCGGTCATGTAACGCAAATGGCGGCTGCTTAAGAGAGTTACGCTGCACCAACGCTGTACAGACGCAGGTGACAGCATGATTAAAAATCCGGTTCACTCACTTTAGTTCGACGGGTGCCACCGGCGGCTGTGCCGGTCGTGACACGATGATAATCGATTGCTCAAACGGTGCGGAGCTAACCATATGCACCCGGGTTCGGTAGTCACCGGGGGAGGGAGTTTCAAGCCACATTGACACCGTTCGAATGTTAGCATTTGCAGCTGCTTCTGGGAACATGTTTTTTTGCATGTACGTGACGAATAAAAAAAAACAACATTAACCTCACACTTTGCATATATCCACCGTGAATCTACTTCTCCCCCATCGCGAACTCTTTCGCGTTTCGATCACAGAACATTATACCGTATACCCTTCGCTTGGTGGCACTTTCTGTTTCCCCCGAGGTGGTGCGACATACCGGCACCACCTCTCGGCGCGGCGTCCTTGTTTCTTACGTCCCGCGCAGACACCCATCAATCCGGAGGATCAGTTACCTCCCTGTGGCCTCTCCTGCGAGCTCTCCCGCGTGCGGTGCGAGCAACAATGTTGCGAACCGGCGCGAACACGGTGAAGTGGGATAGGGAAAATCGGAGGGAAAAAATGCCATCTCCCATCCACCTTGGACCGCCACCGACGTATGCCACGGGCACTTTCGGTCTAATTGAAATAATATCGGCCGGAGCGGACAGCAAAGAAAATAAAACCCCCTCTACGATAGAACGAGTGCGTTGTTCAACGTTAAAAACCAAACAGATAGTACTCGTCGTTGTTGGTTGGTTTGCGTTCGACCGTGTGTGTTTGTGTGTGTTGAATAGCGCCAGGAGACAGCCAGGCGAAGTGCCTGCTGTCAGTGTCCCGGTGACAGATGAGCGCTTTTTCGTCAAGCTCCGCTGGGGATCGAAAGGCACTTGGGTGATTGGGACTAGCGCTGGCATTGGTATTCAAATGAGAAGCATTGCGAATACACGACTGCGTTAAACGGGATTAGTGGCTATTTCGATCAGATCCCAGCGTTCTATCTAACGTCTGATGAGTCTGCTACTCGCCAGGTATTGGGATTCAAAGCTTGGTGTATGCTAACCGTGTCCTAAAACACTCTACACGAATACTCGTGCCCGGGATTCGTGCATACTCCATCACTCACCACTTCATCCCGCTCACACGGGCTAGCGTTTGACGAAACGCTTCACGGAAAGTAGAACGCACTCTGTGAAAACAGCCCGCAGCGAGCACCTCACCCGTCAGAGCCGCCGGAGGCACGGCGCACAGCAATTTCACCCCAAATCGACGTGGCCGTGCATATTTTGTCTCATTAAGCCGGCACAACAAACAAAAAACGCTCCGTCCGGTTCGTGACGGTATTATTCGCCCCACCGCCACCGTCGTGCCGAACGCCCTTTGCGAAGGTCTCGCCGTCAAGACTTTGAACTTCACCTTTTGCGGAACTCACGAGAGGGCGCGTGTGTCACCGCACCTTCCGCGTGCCACCCACACGTCGCCATCTTTCCAACCGGGCGCAAACGAAACGCAATGGCGGCTCGACGCGATTTTGCGGTGGAATGTGCGCCTGTTTTGCGTAGGACTCACGCGTCGCCCGTGCGCACACAGAGGATTGTGAAGGTTTCATCAAGGCCCGGGGGAACGCATAACCTCTCCGCCGAATGCCAGCCAGGAAGAATGGAGGCTACCCATCCTGGCCACAGTGCCACACGTTACGTTCTCCAGCTGATGCCGTTCGTTCGACCGGTAAGACTGCACCACCCCAACTCGCAGTGCTCTCGTTGGCGTTCGCAAAGGTGGGAAACACAGGAACCAGGTGTAAACTGCCGTTGCCGATGTTAATGATTTGCGCATACAATGTTGTGAGCGCGGCGATCGATCAGCAACGACGCGTCAGGGTGGAAGGAACGAAATTGGCAGCGAAGATGGCAACACATAGATGGTTGCTGCTACACGGGTCAGCTACATTCCAGTCAGCACGCAACAACAACGCCGCCAAGTTGGGCCGGGATAGATCGGGATTCGTCGTCCGCAATAGTAGTCGGGGGAAGAACGGAAGCCGATCGTGCCTGCCGGCGGACGGAGTTTTGTGGTTTCGGTGCGTTCCGCCGGCCGTCAACTAGTTCCCACATGTTGCGCAAGAACGCGCTCCACGAGCGTAAGGAAATATTGATGACCACCGCACGCTGGACTGGAACTGTCCCCTGAGATCGGAGCCCCCGAGCGGATGGGGTTTACTCATGTTTATCTGCTGCTGTGCGGTTCTGTCTCCGGTCTGTGGTAGGTGTTTGGCACGCCGTATACAATGTTGCTTCCTGCGCTATCCCTCGGGACGTTGTAACAATCTTGTGGAAGTGTGTGGAGGACTACAAATAAAGCAAAAAAATGAAAGTTAATCGATTCGGTTGCTCTAGTAAAGCCACTGGGGAGATATAATTAATGGACCGACGAAGGAGCGATGGGGAGGAAAGAATCGTCCTCGTGTCGTTTTTGCCTACGCCTGAGAAGTTCCCGGCTGACTTGACGGTAATTAGCAGCGATCTCGATCTCGAGAGCTACGCGATTCCCATCGCACCATTTGTCTGCATCAGATATCGGACATATCTAATATCAAAATAGGGGTACAACTTTAATACCTACCAATGAAATATCATGTCCCGCGCACTCTGCGATGCCCACGACGGTAATCATCCCGAAGCCTAACGAACCATTAGCGAGCGGTTCGGTGAAAAGCCGCCACCTTACGAGTGGTGCTACTTATCGGACGGAATAAGTACAGGTTTCGGTTCGAGGAGGGGGGATTGCTGCCACGTTCGTCACTTTCTCTTAATCACACCCGGTCCCGGAGCCGTCCCAGAGCCGGCTGTCAGATGTTGATTAGCATCCGGGCGTCCGATTTCGCACCGAAGCCCGGGAAAAGGTGGTGAGCGGGTGAGAGATTGCAATTTTCTTAAGCAGCTCTAAACACCACCTGCGGGAACGGACCACATTAGGATCGTCGACTGAACGAAAGTGTGTGTGTGTATGTGTTGAATGTCTTTGAGACACACATTTTCCCATACCTACCTGCCACCCACACAGGTGTGGAGCAAGTTGGCGATTAAGATGCAACGCCTGCTGCAATGCGAAGGGTGCATAATTATTTCATTTCACCGCAAATGTACAATGTATCCATTTCCATGCGATTCTCCCGTTGCGTTGGTTTGTGTGGTCGGGTCGAGTGGTGATTGAATTGAATTCGATTTGATATTTTTTGCCTGCTGCCGTTCGAGTGGAACTAATCGTAATGGGGGTTGTGAGGTGCAGATGCAGGTTGTGCGAGAGTTGTTATATGGAGCATTGAAGAAATTACGATGGGAAAACTGTGCACATTACAGTGGTGGTGAGCTGATTGAAATGGTCTAATAAATCGTTTTTTTTTGTCTGTGTAATACTACCCTTCAACAGTGCTGCATGGCCTGCTGGGTCTCCTGAAGCTAGCAAGTATTGGTCTCACAGACGCCATCATCAAAGTCATCCATGATTTACGCTCCTGCAATCGTCCGCTCGAAGCACTGAAACCGAACATAAATGGTTATTGTAACATAAGCTTATTTAAAGCACATTTACTTACCCGCTCAACTGCCTGCCTGCAACCCGTGACCGTAGGAACGTTTTTCCGCGCATTTCACACGACCGTCCACGGAAAGCCGATAGTGTTTAAAGTATCGCTGCAACCTTGACCTAGATGCAACCTAGACGCCCTTTATTGAACGGTATATTATGTATATTTAAAACTTTTGGAAAACATTATGTACATTTGAAAAAGCATCCTAAGCATCCCAGGTCGAACAATCATTTACATTAGTCCATCCTTTTTTTAGATCTAACGAAACTTCTTTAACGTATCATTTAAGTGGTACCTGGTACATGCCTGGTGTACTAAATTTAATGTTGTCCGACTTTGAATGCCAGGCGCGATAAACAGACTTTTTCCATTTGCTCCCCATTATTGTCGTAGAAGAGAACATTTTCGATTCTCTTTCCACATATTCGTGTAGAAGAAAAGTAGGAGAAGCCCACTGCACAGTTTTCCTGTCGTTTTATAATTCCAAGAAACGGGTAAAAACATCGCAAAGTTCGACGAGCGTCCGAAAATCAAGTGTCCGATTTTGAATACCCAGCACTGTATATCATCCTTCAATAATAACAATGAGAATTTGAACCTCAAAATCTAGATTTCTTGTGCCTTGAGGCTAAACGCGCCAAATAATTTTAAGCCAAATAGCGTACAACCTGTTTCAAAAGACGATTCAAATCTCCTTACATTGTTAACCATATCCAAAATGCAATTCTAGCCTCAGCAACGTTCTGGCTGATGGCCCATAATTACCATCCACAATTTGATGTCTAAGTCATTGTAGAACCAAAACACTTCCACCTTCCTTTCCATCTGTGTGACATCTTCCTATAACGACCTAGACGTTACCTTGCACTGGAATTCCTTACGGAAAGGTAAGGCACACACCGTGCGTACGCACGAAAAATGAGATCTTCCGTTGTACAGACTCCCGCACACGTTCCGTACAATAAAAAAGAAGCTCGAACCGGTCGCCCACTCGAAGCACTGCTCCCTCTCCTACCGGTTACGATGGAGTACGCGTACTATGACTTTTCATTTCATCACCCGCACACCGGCTCCCGGGCAGCACATGCCGAACATGCCGCTCCTCCGTTGCCAAATGAGAGGGCGAAATTTTCTTCCGACGGATGTGGCCACTTTGCAAACGACCGGTTCGGTGCGGTTGGTAGGCGCCCCGCGTAAATTTCCAGTAGCATCCAGCAGCATCGCATCCGCAACGGCCGAATCGTTTCTCTTTCGCGGTGTGTGTGTGTGTGTGTGTGTGTGTGTGTGTGTGTGCGGGGCCTTTCCATTTTTGGGTAGGATTCCTGCAGCGCGGTCTCATCTCGCTGCGCTTCTCGTTTTACTATTTTGATTTTCCCAAACGATGCCCGGACCGGTGGGGCTTAGCAAAACATACGCACACACACAGCGAAACATTTTGCCACCCAGCACACGCAGCCTAGTACACTAATTGGGTTGCTAATTAACACATATTTGTTTGTATACTCATACATGTATATTAATCCACTAAGCTTCTAATTATTGCAGAATATGTTAAAATAGTTGGCAAACATAGTGTTTAAAGTATCGCTGCAACCTTGACCTAGATGCAACCTAGACGCCCTTTATTGAACGGTATATTATGTATATTTAAAACTTTTGGAAAACATTATGTACATTTGAAAATGTGTGTGTGTGTGTGTGTTATGTTTGAAAACATGCTAACGGACAAGATTTAATTGCGCCGAGCAGCGAGACCGCATTCTTCGGATGATTAGCGATGTTTCGCTGAAGTCGAACGACACATGAATAAGGGAATTTTAAGGATGTAACTCCATTACACCAGCAGCTATAGGAAGAATCTTTATAATCGAGTAGTCAAGCTCCGCTGGGGATCGAAAGGCACTTGGGTGATTGGGACTAGCGCTGGCATTGGTATTCAAATGAGAAGCATTGCGAACACACGACTGCGTTAAACGGGATTAGTGACTATTTCGATCAGATCCCAGCGTTCTATCTAACGTCTGATGAGTCTGCTACTGGCCAGGTATTGGGATTCAAAGCTTGGTTTATGCTAACCGTGTCCTAAAACACTCTACTCGAATACTCGTGCCCGGGACTTCACTATGCATACTCCACCACTCACCACTTCATTCCGCTCGCACGGGCTAGCGTTTGACGAAACGCTTCACGGAAAGTAGAACGCACTCTGTGAAAACAGCCCGCAGCGAGCACCTCACCCGTCAGAGCCGCCGGAGGCACGGCCAGCAAGACCTCCTTTGGATGCCAATTTAATATAAATGTATACTCATACATGTATATTAATCCACTAAGCTTCTAATTATTGCAGAATATGTTAAAATAGTTGGCAAACATAGTGTTTAAAGTATCGCTGCAACCTTGACCTAGATGCAACCTAGACGCCCTTTATTGAACGGTATATTATGTATATTTAAAACTTTTGGAAAACATTATGTACATTTGAAAAGGCATCCTAAGCATCCCAGGTCGAACAATCATTTACATTAGTCCATCCTTTTTTTTTAATCTAACAAAACTTCTTTAATGTATCATTTAAGTGGTACCTGGTACTTGCCTGGTGTACTAAATTTAATGTTGTCCGACTTTGAATGCCAGGCGCGATAAACAGACTTTTTCCATTTGCTCCCCATTATTGTCAAGTGTCCGATTTTGAATACCCAGCACTGTATATCATCCTTCAATAATAACAATGAGAATTTTAACCTCAAAATCTAGATTTCGTGTACCTTGAGGCTAAACGCAGCAAATAACTTTAAGCCAAATAGCGTACAACCTATTTCAAAAGAAGATTCAAATCTCCTTACATTGGTAACCATATCCAAAATGCAATTCTAGCCTCAACAACGTTCTGGCTGATGGCCCATAATTACCATCCACACTTTGATGTCTAAGTCATTGTAAAACCAAAACACTTCCACCTTCCTTTCCATATGTGTGACATCTTCCTATAACGACCAAGACGTTACCTTGCACTGGAATTCCTTGCGGAAAGGTAAGGCACACACCGTGCGTACGCACGAAAAATGAGATCTTCCGTTGTACAGACTCTCGCACATGTTCCGTACAATAAAAAAAGGCTCGAACCGGTCGCCCACTCGAAGCACTGCTCCCTCTCCTACCGGTTACGATGGAGTACGCGTACTATGACTTTTCATTTTCACCCGCACACCGGCTCCCGGGCAGCACATGCCGAACATGCCGCTCCTCCGTTGCCAAATGAGAGGGCGAAATTTTCTTCCGACGGATGTGGCCACTTTGCAAACGACCGGTTCGGTGCGGTTGGTAGGCGCCCCGCGTAAATTTCCAGTAGCATCCAGCAGCATCGCATCCGCAACGGCCGAATCGTTTCTCTTTCGCGGTGTGTGTGTGTGTGTGTGTGTGTGTGTGTGTGTGTGTGCTTTCTCGCGCCGCTCTGGTGCTGTGCTCTGCCGCTTCGCTTTCGGGGCCTTTCCATTTTTGGGTAGGATTCCTGCAGCGCGGTCTCATCTCGCTGCGCTTTTCGTTTTACTATTTTGATTTTCCCAAACGATGCCCGGACCGGTGGGGCTTAGCAAAACACACACACAGCGAAACATTTTGCCACCCAGCACACGCAGCCTAGTACACTAATTGGGTTGCTAATTAACACATATTTGTTTCCTCATCGCTCATCGATTCGAAGCGCTTCGAGCGTCGCTTGCGCCACAAACGTTTGGTGGCCCCACCAGCAATTCAGTTCACTCGATCGATCGGGGCGAGTACGGCGAGTTCGAGTTTTTGGGGTGTAGCGTAGCGGAATTGCTTTTCTCGTTTGGCAACGCAATTTTCAGGCCACGGGGTGAAGATCGCACCCGAACACGATGTTTCAATTCGGGTGAAAATTGGTTCTCCTTTTTTTCACTCGTAGACTATTCCCGACAGATGGAAACATCCAGCGAAGCTGCAGCGATTGCAAGCGTTTCAGTGGCGTCTGTAATGATGGCCATGTATTAGTAAGCAGTTTATAAACAAAAAACACTAAACACATCTGTTGAAATACTGATAGATATACCATTCTTACCGATAGATCTATGTTCATTCCACCTTATGTGCTACTTGGTACTTCAACATCATCTACACAAGCTTCCAATCCCGACCAGAGTGGCAGATTTGCTTGTATCTTGGCCTCCCTGAATCAACTTCAGCTTCTCACCTTCTGAAAATGGCAAACCACATACGCGCGGGTCCCTTGAGGACCTCCACCTCGAATTTTCCCACCTACTTGGGGGAAAAAAAACACAACAACAAGCGTCAAATGCCACGCAACCAGCAAACAACCTTCTAATGGCGTCTAATTTGGTTGGCTTGATGTCCCGCGGGTAGTCCGAAAACAAGTCAGTCAGTCAATCCGCAGCCGCCAGCGGACAGCTTGTCAGGGGCGCCGAATGTGCGTCAGCGTACATTCACGTGCACGTGAGCTAATCAAATGACACTCACTCGCGCTCGGTCGAAACTTCGAAGCGTCGAGTTCGAGCTGTCATTATGCTCCCGTCGTCCCCACGCCGGTCTAGCATCAACTCCAGTCAATTACTGGTGCCCCCCTCCGCCTTTCGTCTACACAGGACGTCCCCGGGGCCAGATCAACCACTATCGATGCGGCCTATCGATGCCGATATGCGCACCCCCGGCATCTATCTATCGGAGCCCTGCGTACTTGCGCTTGCGTAAGCGCCTCTCGCGCGTACGTAACGCACCGTGCCGGGGCAACACTCCCGCGAGTACACGGCTATAGTACGCCACCTTGATTGACACGCAAGGCTTCCGTTTCTGGACGTGGACGGAGTGGAAATAAAAAGGCCCCGCAGCTCCGAAAAACCGATTCCGACCGAATCGGTTCTGCTTTCCCTTTACGCCCGGGGGACAGCGACAGCGCGCGCGCGCCTCCCCTGCAAAACCCAAATGAGTAGGTATGCACCCACCGCAAACCCTCCGGCGGGTTGGCTGTGCCCAGTGGGACAATTGCACTCCAATTCAGCGCACCCTTTCGCACGCTGGCAAGATC
>KZ067664.1:25030-39010 GCA_002091845.1 Anopheles cracens | reverse complement strand
TAAATGATCCTTAAAATAATAAAGTTAAGCCCAAATTACTAAGAAACCAAGCTGTCCGGTTTTCCGTTTGGCTGGCGAGATTCTGACTTTTTTCATTCTATTGTTCATTGCGGCGCGTGGCGACGAATTTTTGCGCAGTTTTTTTTGTACCTGCTTCGTGGGAAGGTGTGCAAAGAAGAATCGAGAAGAAAAAAATATTTTACTTTGTTCCGTGTACTCAAAAATCGAACGCAAAGCCGAAAAACTGCGCAATTTGAAAGTGTCCGGATTTCCGTTTGGCTCACTGTATGTTTTTTATGAATCTACCGCCATTTACAATAATCATTCTAATTATAATTCTAATTGCTCATCGTACAAGTATCGCTTGGCACAAAAACTCATACATGGTAAAAGCTAAATCATCAAATCATTCGAAATTTCATCTAAAGAACAGAGGAGCCACGATTTTATACAGATAGCTTTTGTTGCTAGCGCTGAAGCTAGATGGATCGGCTAATGAAGAGCAAATAAAACAAGTCAAATACACATTTTATGGATTATTATATTTCGTTTACTCTTTTCTCGGGAAGGTGGTCGGGGTAATGCAAATGAGAGCGTTCGTGTCCTCCATAATATTACGATATTTGTTTCACGCTGTAATCAACTCATCCGTGGAACATTCATCATGATTTACTATCGCACAGAGCGAGAGAGAGAGAGATAGAAAATGAGAGAGAGATCGACAGGAAATAAAAGCTAGGAAGACACGAGCAGTGCTCTCCCACACGCACCGGCACTAATTTATGTACATTTGACCGCCCGCATTTCTATAAGTAATAAAGTAGTTTTCCATATCAAACCCTCCGGGGGCGCTTCTGGGCCGATCGAAACGTAATAAATCAGCTTAAAACCCATAACCATCCTTCGGCCATTTATTACCCAAGAGGAAGAGAGAAAAAAATTGTCACCCCTAAATCATCCGCCCCAATTCTTCACGCTAATTCTCACTATCTTAATACAGACTCATTTATTTCTCATTTTTTATTTTTTTCCAGAATACATCCTCGCCTCGCTGTGCAGCCGCGTTCACCGCGATGAATGTCGGTCTCCATCGGTAAGTTTGGGCGATCGTAACGGAATGCGAACCGCTTGTACGATTTAAATGATTTATCCGCCTTTCGAGAGCGGCAGGTTAAGCGGCGAAAGGTTCATCGCCTCTGGTTCCGCCATTTATAATAGGTTCAAATTTTGCAACTGCACCACAGAACCATCCACATCCGTTCGTGAAACCGGCGCAGTTAAGATTAGAGCAATTAATGCGTTCGGGAGGCGCATCGCCCACCTACCAACCTTCCCGAGAACCGGTAGCCCCCTGCCTGCGCTACGGAGCGAAATACCGCACAGGAACGGATAATTGTTCTCGCGCTGATCTCACGATGAACTCGCGATGATCGAGAAATGTCAAAACTCCCGTTACGAATCGATGTTCGGGTGGGGTGGGATTGTTTTGTATTTTTGTGTTTGCTGTTTTGTTATTTTCCCCCATTCGATCACATCGTTTAAGACCGGTCCGAATACTTCCTAATAGGTTTTTAATCCGATTTAATGACTTCCAACCTCCGGCCGGGCTCCGGCGATAGGTGATGGTGAACTGGTGGAATTACTAATTCCCCGCACTGGCCCTGGCGGTCATCGGGCCGCGGATTACGATGAATTATTATTCGGTTTTTCCCGCCCGCTTCGGCCGGATCGCGCGAGTTCATGGAAGGGTTTAAGTATTATTTTCCGGCACCAGCGCAACGGGTGCACGTTGCCCTGTCTCACGGCGCACCTAAACGATGTCAAAAGAAGAAGAAAAACAAACGGCCAGGTTGATAAACGTTTTGCGGATAAAACGGATAAAACGATGCATTAAGCTTGTTGGCTTGTTGGCGGCTGCGAGGAGGAAATGGAAAAATGGACGGATCGAACGATTCGCTACGAAATGTCAATTAACGCACAACAGCTGCAACCGGTACCGAACGTGATTGCATTGTTTTCTTCCTCTTTTTTGGTAGAAGCTGCTGCTGCTGCCGATTGGTCCGGGGACTTGATTGAATGGTAATCGGAGGTGATCATAATTGACTGGCAAGATGGCTTCGGTCGAACGGGGAACAGCGGTTCGTTACAGTCGAATTTTGTTTGGCAATTTTCCGATCGCTGTAATTACAGATCGGTTTGGGTCGGTTTTTTTTCATGCGTTTCCTGTTGTCGAATCGATTGACTATTTGTTAGAAAATAAATAATAGTATTCATGTAACCTGCTTCATGTAAGGGGAGAGAGAGGCATACACTGAAGCTGCTTTATCTGGAAAGGTTTAAATTGTGACAGCTTCCACAAGGAAGCTGAAAGTAAATTGATGGCCGGGTGATAAACAAAAAATCGAAAAACATTATACACTTAATATGTACTCTTTTTTATTAGTGCATGGTTTAAAACTACTTACAATGCACTCAATTGTTCATACTTTATGTTATATTTCATTAATGTCGAATTTTGCGTATTTTTGCTGTGTTTTTTGCATATTTTTGCTTTCATTTACAAAGTGCCTTCCCAACCAAGTCCACCCTACAAGTACCTGCAATTTTAAAGATACTAAATTAATAAATTACCTGACAATGGAAAATCAATAATAATAACAAAATAAATAAATTAAAAAAGATACTGTAAAATATAAAAATCAAATAAAAAATAAAATTTCCCACGAAACATTTAAAAAACCTAAAGAAGAATACTTTCCCGGCGTAAAACCCTATTCCACAAAAGATGCAAAGGCCGCAAATCTCTTCCAATTTTGAAAAAAGCATGGCTACTCAGTTAAAGCAGGTTGCTTAGATCAACCCAAAAATGCACACTTTATTCCAAGAGTAAAAAATCAAAATATTACTTACTATAGCTTTCATCGTACCGTCCCACCTAATTTTGTTATGTCAGATACTTGTCAGTATTTGAATTTCAAGCATTCAACATGTTGACAATATGACTCACGATAGTCGATGCCGATAGAGAGGGTCATGGCTCTGCATGCGGTTGAGGGAACCTCGTGGTCCCCAATCGTAGGAGCCCGAATTCCGTTTCGCAAAAGAAGAAGAAGAAGAAGCATTCAGCAGTAATTACTCATCACTGCGCTTAAGGTGATTTACCGACCAGCGTGAACAAATCAATTTCGTGCGCGCCCGGCCTACCTCGACCACCATCTGTCGTGAGGATAAAAAGAAGAGCAGCAACAAAAACCACCGAAGCTTGCTTGCTACGGTTGCGAGGGTTAAACAATCGATCCCTCGCCGTGCGTGGAACTAATAATTGCACTGACCCGAATGGGTTGAGATGCCTTTCGATGATTGGTTGGTTGTTTCAACTTAAGTGACACTTCTCGATACCGCCGGTCACAACAGCGAGGCGCAACTGCAACCGCAAGCGCAACAGACGTGTCGTCGATCGTTAGTGAACCCTTCTACCTGCCGGGTGAAATAAAAAGAAAACGATGAGTAATTTTATCAAATTGCCACTGAAGAGTCGATTCCAGCGGTTCGGAGATTGGCATTACAACTGTTTTTTTAGTACTGTCTATAATTTCTTTCTTCCTCTACACCTCTCGCGTTTTGGGGATGGTTTCTGCGAGTTGACAAATGTTCAATCGATTAGGAAGAGCCCCGTTTTGTGCCTCCCATCGCCCTTTCTTTCAAACCTTTGTTCTATTGTTTTTTTTCTCGCCGTCTATTGATGCCCGAGCGCTCGCGGTCACGACGCCGATTGAATTTATCGGTCAAATCAAGATGTAATTGTTCATCAAGATAAATGCACCGTTTTGTCCGAACGTGGCGCTTTCGCGAAGCGGGCGCCTAACCGCGAACACAAAACAAGGTCGAGATTATTATCAACCGTCGTACAGTTAGGTGTCCTCCATGTGGCGCCCTTACTTTCCGGGAGTTGGTAAAAACGGGCTAAATCGTTTACGACTCGCACTTACAATCTGCTAACCCTTCGAATCAGCTAAGCAATCTGTTTACTGCCCGTTGATGGGGGAGAGAGAGAGAGTGGCGCTACTCATTTTCCACCAAATTTTCCACCCTGCCGCACAATCTGGACCTGGAGGTTCACTTTCTTGCTTGCTGGAACACCCTGCTGACATCTGTGCATCCAGCATCCAAGCGCACCAGTGAAAGTGACTCATTTCCATTGTCGGTGTGCCAGCATGTGCATGTGCGGGGTGAAAAATGAATAAAAAAAAGGAAAAAAGCTCTCCAAAACCCGCACGCATGAAACCCGCCGCTGTGCTGGCTGATTTAGTCGTGCCTGAATTGTCCATAACTGTGCCCGTGTTTCCCACGATTATGACTTATTTCCGACACTCGCCTGTGCTTGTGTCCGGGTGAAGATTCGGTTCATCTCGCTGCCTTTTTTTCTTCTCGGGTTTTCGCTCTGTTTGAAAGTCAGATGAGCGCATAACGCTTGCGATAGACAGTATCAAATTGCAGCCTCGAATAGCATAACGAAGAAGGAGGAATGCTTTCCTTTTTTGGAGTTTTTTCGTTGCTTGTTTCGTTGGTTGTTTTTCGTTGCTTAATTTGTGGCACTGAAGAGAGCGGAGAGATTGGTAAGGGGTAATGGGAATTAATTTCAATATTTGCACATCTGGAGCGGAATTTCACTTTCGTTCGTGGATTGGAAAAGATAAAGATACCCTTTTGAGGATTTTTTCTCTTTCACTTAAAAAATGTTTTAAAATTATGTTTCAAATGAAACATTTTATTTCAACCACTATTCTTTATGACGCAAAATTGATGCTTCACCAGTATTCAACATTTTATAGCATTTATCTTCGCAGAAGAAACAAAAAGAGCTCTGGAAGCTAAATTGTTTGATTTAAAACCACAAAGAGATAGAGCTTCGTTTAAATCACAAACCGAATGTATTTATTCAAGTGGCATGATTTTTAAATAAAACATTAAACCCCCAACTTGGTGGGGCGCGTGATAATTGCTCATTTTTCGGGCCCATCCAGCCCCGGCACGGAAGGTATCGTAAAGCATACGTAATGGTGCCCGCTGCGTAGGCGATCCACCGCTTTCACAGGCGATTTCTCCAAACAACTGTCGTTTATTTATGTCGCTTCATGGTTTGAAAATCTGTCTGAGGAAATTTGCAAAACCGGCGCGGGTTCGTCGCCTACTGCTCGTCGCGCCCAAAGGGACCAAACAAATACTCATGCGCGACGTGCGAAAGAAAGAAAAAGCCAGATAAACAACCAACTTCGACCATTACGCCGGCGCAGAGAATAACGTTTCGCGAAACAAAAAGATACAAAAGCCCTACCAACAGGAGTGGTACCAGCCAGAAAAACGGTCGTGGAGGTGATCACAGAGAAAGTGAGCAAGATAGAACCCGGCACACCAGCAGCGATTGAGGCAACGACGCAAAAACAGCCCACGATTCCCGCTTTTTTGCACACGATTGCGCCCGAATAGGCCATTTGGGATACGGCTGGGTCACCGCTCGCAAAAACAGCCCACGATTCCCGCTTTTTTGCACACGATTGCGCCCGAATAGGCCATTTGGGATACGGCTGGGTCACCGCCATAAAGTAAGACCTTAGCGTACCCGGCCCGCAAAACTATTAAGTGCAATTATCGGTGAATAAAAATCGGGCTAGCAAAATTGCCCTCGCCAACGATTGGTCCGGTGGGCGCAGAACAGGCGCGACCCAAATGAGCCCGGCGAGAGGCATCCACGGGTGCGAGGCAAACAAAATTGATAGAATCAAAATGGCTCCGCATCACGAACTTCACGCGATGGCCGTGGCGTGGCGTGGCGCTGATAATTTGGCCCCGAAACAACCCAAACGGCACTCGCGCGGAGAACGCCAAAGCGTCCCCGAAGGGTACACGCAATCACGCTCTGGACGAGGAGACGGCACGGCTTTGGGCGCACGGGCGCAACCTTAGACAAAGTAGCAAGACCGGCAAGAAGGCTATCGGCCCGGTGGAGTGGTGGTTTACCCGTAATGGAAGGACTGTT
The DNA here is from genome assembly GCA_002091845.1 of Anopheles cracens. Taxonomy (NCBI): domain Eukaryota; kingdom Metazoa; phylum Arthropoda; class Insecta; order Diptera; family Culicidae; genus Anopheles; species Anopheles cracens. Next base: position 32,973 of record KZ067664.1, on the reverse strand, counting down.
TGAATAGAAAGTTGTTGGCAATCGAGCCGATCAAAGTCGGCGTTGGTCTCCAACGCCGGGCGTAGCGTGCTAGATTGATAAAGACGTTATGTGCCGGTGACGATGACGTGCGTTGCCGTACTTGGTGTCTGTGCTTCCCGTGCGCTTTCACAAAACGCGTAAGTTATCCCCGACTCCTTAATCCTGAAATGTAACACCGCGCAAGCAGATTAGCTCGGAGTGCGGCTCGGAAGGAGTTTAATCCGCGCCTCCCTCGGTTGCGGTAATCGCACCAGCACCTTTCGTAAGCCGTGCGGGTGTGCCTGTGTCTGTGGTGATGTCATATGCCATCGAGAATAATCCATATTTACAGCCTCAACAGCAGCGGGAGTCGCTGCACCTGTAAGGAATTATCAATCTCCCAGAAGGTTGCACCAGAATGAGGTAACGCATTCGCGTGTCAGGTTATTGTGCAGGCTGCGCACCTTTCCAACGCCACGTGAACAAAAGCTCCACCGGACGGGGCGCAACGGAAGACAACTACAACAAAAAACACATCGCTAAATCAATGTCATAAAAGATCCTTCCCGCGCAGCCGAGATGGAGTGGGAAGGAGACGCAAGAGAAAGAAAGAGCACGATAAAATCAGCGAAATGTACCACCCGGTTTGAAAAGCCAGCCAGCGACTTGCCGACTTGCACTTTGTGCAGTGTATACTTCGTTCTTCACATGTGCGTCTCTCTCTCTCTCCCGTTCTCTCACACAAACACATGTTTCTTCTTCCTACGACTTCACCTTCCTGCGCACATTTTTACCGGCTTGTTGCAAAATATTTTGCATTTTCCTCCGTTTTTAATCCTCTTACGTAATGTCATCTATGCCGACGGAATGTTTGCCTGCTCTTGCTTCGGGTTTCGGGTGCTTTTTCGCGAAGGGGGCCCCATTACGGAGCAATGCCGTGCCCGGTTCGGCACTTCGATTACCGAGAAAAACCGACGCTAAGCACGGTCAAAATATGTGCCGAAACGATCCGAAACTATTCGAGGGCAGTCAATCTCGCGAATACCTCGGCCAGCGACAAATTAATCGGACGACCGCAGACAAATCTCCTACCAGGCCAGATACACAACCAACTTCGACCATTACGCCGGCGCAGAGAATAACGTTTCGCGAAACAAAAAGATACAAAAGCCCTACCAACAGGAGTGGTACCAGCCAGAAAAACGGTCGTGGCGGTGATCACAGAGAAAGTGAGCAAGATAGAACCCGACACACCAGCAGCGATTGAGGCAAGGGCGCAAAAACAGCCCACGATTCCCGCTTTTTTGCACACGATTGCGCCCGAATAGGCCATTTGGGATACGGCTGGGTCACCGCCATAAAGTAAGACCTTAGCGTACCCGGCCCGCAAAACTATTAAGTGCAATTATCGGTGAATAAAAATCGGGCTAGCAAAATTGCCCTCGCCAACGATTGGTCCGGTGGGCGCAGAACAGGCGCGACCCAAATGAGCCCGGCGAGAGGCATCCACGGGTGCGAGGCAAACAAAATTGATAGAATCAAAATGGCTCCGCATCACGAACTTCACGCGATGGCCGTGGCGTGGCGTGGCGCTGATAATTTGGCCCCGAAACGACCCAAACGGCACTCGCGCGGAGAACGCCAAAGCGTCCCCGAAGGGTACACGCAATCACGCTCTGGACGAGGAGACGGCACGGCTTTGGGCGCACGGGCGCAACCTTAGACAAAGTAGCAAGACCGGCAAGAAGGCTATCGGCCCGGTGGAGTGGTGGTTTACCCGTAATGGAAGGACTGTTTGAATAGAAAGTTGTTGGCAATCGAGCCGATCAAAGTCGGCGTTGGTCTCCAACGCCGGGCGTAGCGTGCTAGATTGATAAAGACGTTATGTGCCGGTGACGATGACGTGCGTTGCCGTACTTGGTGTCTGTGCTTCCCGTGCGCTTTCACAAAACGCGTAAGTTATCCCCGACTCCTTAATCCTGAAATGTAACACCGCGCAAGCAGATTAGCTCGGAGTGCGGCTCGGAAGGAGTTTAATCCGCGCCTCCCTCGGTTGCGGTAATCGCACCAGCACCTTTCGTAAGCCGTGCGGGTGTGCCTGTGTCTGTGGTGATGTCATATGCCATCGAGAATAATCCATATTTACAGCCTCAACAGCAGCAGGAGTCGCTGCACCTGTAAGGAATTATCAATCTCCCAGAAGGTTGCACCAGAATGAGGTAACGCATTCGCGCGTCAGGTTATTGTGCAGGCTGCGCACCTTTCCAACGCCACGTGAACAAAAGCTCCACCGGACGGGGCGCAACGGAAGACAACTACAACAAAAAACACATCGCTAAATCAATGTCATAAAAGATCCTTCCCGCGCAGCCGAGATGGAGTGGGAAGGAGACGCAAGAGAAAGAAAGAGCACGATAAAATCAGCGAAATGTACCACCCGGTTTGAAAAGCCAGCCAGCGACTTGCCGACTTGCACTTTGTGCAGTGTATACTTCGTTCTTCACATGTGCGTCTCTCTCTCTCTCCCGTTCTCTCACACAAACACATGTTTCTTCTTCCTACGACTTCACCTTCCTGCGCACATTTTTACCGGCTTGTTGCAAAATATTTTGCATTTTCCTCCGTTTTTAATCCTCTTACGTAATGTCATCTATGCCGACGGAATGTTTGCCTGCTCTTGCTTCGGGTTTCGGGTGCTTTTTCGCGAAGGGGGCCCCATTACGGAGCAATGCCGTGCCCGGTTCGGCACTTCGATTACCGAGAAAAACCGACGCTAAGCACGGTCAAAATATGTGCCGAAACGATCCGAAACTATTCGAGGGCAGTCAATCTCGCGAATACCTCGGCCAGCGACAAATTAATCGGACGACCGCAGACAAATCTCCTACCGGGCGCTAGGTTGCACTCGCAGCGGAGTCTTGTGCGCCGCATTGTAGTCTCCCTACCGACATCCACGGTCCAATTATGTCCGGTTGGTGGACGTCGCGTCACGTCTAATTACTCGCAGCCTCCGGTCCGTACCGTACCGCCGATGGTAGCCTGCCAAGGATCCGGCCGGCCGCATTGACGAACGACCCAAACGACTCCCAGCGACCGTTCGGCGTCTTTAATTGTGCCCGGCTCCCCGAAACCCGAGCGCATCTCCAAATCGATTCGCATGAATTCATTAAAAATCAGTCGTTTAGTGTGCGCTCTTCGTGACGGCTATTAAAAAGTTGTCCATTTCCGCACGTTCCACTCACATTCCATCACAATGCCACAATCCGAACCGACCCACCGTCGACGGTTCCGAAACGGCGACACAACAAGTGTACGGCGGGTACGGCGGCAGGCGGCACATACCAACGCCAACGGAGGGAGAGGGAGAGAGGGGAGTACTGTGGTGACCGGACCGCTCAGGTATTAGCACCGCGAGGTAATGTGGGTTTTTATTAATGAATTTTTGATATCCATGCATGACCGAGGCCGTGATGGGGTGTGAGTCCGAACGATAATGCAACGGGCCCAGCGCGACCCGATTGGCGATTCCCAGCAAGTTCGCGAGTCGCCGCCACCATCCACTGATTGAGTTTGTCATCTTGACTCATATCTCATATCGAAGATTTTGATTGCCAATCTGATTGTTCTGTTCCTGTCCGCTCGCTTGCTCGAGATTTCCACTGCCACCAGGCTGGAACCGGTTGGGCTACACGTGCGCTGTGCGGACCGCAGGTTTCGGGTTCGCTCTCCATTCTGCCCGAGTGCTCCCGGTGCGTCCCAGCACAATCGATGGCCCTTTATGTGCGGAGTAAGCATGCACACACACACACAATCCTGCGGTCCAGTTGAACCGGCTTCTTGGCTGGTGGCTTGGTTTTGCGGTGATTGGGGTTATGTTACGTCGCGTACGCGTTCTTTATTTCGGTGACATTCCCCTGGGTTGCTTACTTGCCGGCTCAACCGGCAACCGCCTGACGCGAAAAAGTTTCTACGTTCGTAAGCGGCAAGCGAAGCGATTGTGCTGGTAGATGAAAACGAACTTTTCCTATGCCTTTGATTAGTAAAGTTCGTTCGTGTTGACCATTTCTCGTTCATCTTCCTCCTACGGTACTATTAACTACATCATGTAGTGATATTTTTGTCTACCTGTGCTGCTGGTTCCAGATATTCCAGGGAGAATTCAGTTTGAACATTTTTCCATTGGTGTGTTTGATTGCCTTGCTGAGCTTTGCATCCACAAGTTGTTCCTTCCGCCTTCCGGGTGGCCTATATCATCGCTAACGTACCAGCGAGCACTTCAACGTTGCGATTTAAACAGATTCTGTGTACATCGTCAGAGATATAGGCACGTCAAGGGCTACTTTGTTATTAATTCACTAGCACATCCGAGCCTCAGACGCCTTATCCCCGCGATGGTAAGCCACATGGCCACATATGAATTTCACGTTAAGATCTTCCATCAGACAACTGCATATCCTCCTGCCAAAGGTGAAGCGTACCACCGATCTAAGGCTGCGCCTACCTACCCCCACGCTCACCGATAAATACATAGGATAAACATTAGATCGGCCTTTAGGGCACCGGAGATCGTTGCACATTTCGTTCGTATGCAAATTATGCATGCTCAAACAAAACACGGCACACGAGGGGCTAGCGTTTCATCTGGCCTGCGGCCGCAGTAAGCTTTCCCGCCCAAGATGGCGGAAACGCTGATATGGCATGAGATGACGGACCGCCGGACGGACCACATTCCATCACAATGCCACAATCCGAACCGGTTGGACGGGCTGGACGACAGGGGTAGGGGGACCGTCCGTCTGCCTGCCTGTACGGAAGAACTGTCGGATAAGCGGCCAACGATGATCGATCCATCCAGCCGATGGAGATCTGGGGCGATTGTTTTTTTCCCTCGCTTGCTTGCTGGCCTGCTGTCGTCGTACAGGAGCCCGGTCGTAATTTGTACATTTCCGCGGCACTTTCCGTCACACACACACACAGCCCGTATGCGTGTCCAGATTTTGTCCTGTCAAACACGTGGCGAGATCGGACGAGGAGAAGAAGGCAAATGGGCGTGGAATGTGGCATTTCGACTGGTTCATTTCGGTGTGCGGCCGGATGCTGGAGTTCTTCCAGCCTCTCTCGCTCTCTCTTTCGTTGTCCCTCTCGCGTTTGGAACCGGTACATGCGGGGATATTGCGGCGAAATGTATACGAAACGCTGCGTCCGAAGCACCGGGGCAGATAACAATCAAAACGTTTGTTTGATCTGTTAATTATTGATTTGGTACAACGCTCTAAACCTGTTTTTTTTCGACTGAAGGAGGCACCGGTACACGCTCGAACAAAGGTATGGTGGTGGTTAGAGACGCCACGAAGATACGGGTAACAGTGTGGCACATGCCAATTTTTTCAAGAAAATCGTTCCAAACTTCGTTCCAAGTGACGACCCCGGTTAGACCCTACCAGGCAGCACCGAAATCCATCATAACTCCGATACGCGCGCGAAGAGTGGAGCGCGATTTTTGGCCGTCACTTGGAATCAAACTCCCGCTTCACGCTCCACACCCGGCTCAAGTCGGGGACCCGGCTTGGGAACTGCAACCCCGGACGAATGCACACGTTTCTCGCCGGTTTGCGAAATTCTTTCCGTTGTCCCGAACTCTGCCCACTCTCTCGCTCTCTCTCTCTCTCTGACTCTCTGTGTGTGTGACTGACATTTGGACCTGTTTTCGGTGTGTGCACTCGGTGCGCTGCCGCTGCTCGCGTATGTCCACCACCACCGTCACTACACATTTGGGCATGTTTACCAAATCGTTCCCAGTGAGTCCGAACGATAATGCAACGGGCCCAGCGCGACCCGATTGGCGATTCCCAGCAAGTTCGCGAGTCGCCGCCACCATCCACTGATTGAGTTTGTCATCTTGACTCATATCTCATATCGAAGATTTTGATTGCCAATCTGATTGTTCTGTTCCTGTCCGCTCGCTTGCTCGAGATTTCCACTGCCACCAGGCTGGAACCGGTTGGGCTACACGTGCGCTGTGCGGACCGCAGGTTTCGGGTTCGCTCTCCATTCTGCCCGAGTGCTCCCGGTGCGTCCCAGCACAATCGATGGCCCTTTATGTGCGGAGTAAGCATGCACACACACACACAATCCTGCGGTCCAGTTGAACCGGCTTCTTGGCTGGTGGCTTGGTTTTGCGGTGATTGGGGTAATGTTACGTCGCGTACGCGTTCTTTATTTCGGTGACATTCCCCTGAGTTGCTTACTTGCCGGCTCAACCGGCAATCGCCTGACGCGAAAAAGTTTCTACGTCCGTACGCGGCAAGCGAAGCGATTGTGCTGGTAGATGAAAACGAACTTTTCCTATGAACGCGATTTTTTTTCTACGGCAAAAGAAACCGATAGTTAAGCTTTCGTTTCAGCTCTCTTTAATCTTCAACCACACATGCTAATTACCGTGCATTTAATTTATCTTTGGATCGTTCGGAAAACAATCCTAAAAAAGCACACACTCGACAAACGTCGATCGAATAAAAGTCGCCTGCGACTGCGACCGTTCCCATGGAATTGATTATTCCTCTCGCACAGACGTGATCCTCCATTGGCTGACCTTTGCGAGCCGAGGCACACACCCACATACACACACAAAACCCCATTCACCCATGGGGGGAGGGGGGGGGGGGGGGGGGGGGGGGGGGGGGGGGGGGGGGGGGGGGGGGAGGGACCCAAAACAAAACGTTCCGTAATCATTCACGCAAACATGGAGAGAATTAACGAGAATTAAAATGTTTCGGATACTCTAATGAGGTACGGATTTGTACGAATCTCACTTAGTAGTAGCTGAAAGGTGTGCACAGCCGCCGAACTCGCACGGCACATTCCTCGCAAGTCTCCCGGTGACCCGGTCAACCCGGGAAGAAGTGGACTACTATTTATTTGGTGGCCAAAGTTGGAGCCGTATTCCGAACCGGAATAAACCAGGAGCTATATCCACACTCGCGGCCGCCCATTCACACAAGCGTGCCGGAGCGAAACAGATGGCCGCTTGTCAATCTGTCAGATTATGTTACCGATTTGTTGGACGGGCTGGACGACAGGGGTAGGGGGACCGTCCGTCTGCCTGCCTGTACGGAAGAACTGTCGGATAAGCGGCCAACGATGATCGATCCATCCAGCCGATGGAGATCTGGGGCGATTGTTTTTTTCCCTCGCTTGCTTGCTGGCCTGCTGTCGTCGTACAGGAGCCCGGTCGTAATTTGTACATTTCCGCGGCACTTTCCGTCACACACACACACACAGCCCGTATGCGTGTCCAGATTTTGTCCTGTCAAACACGTGGCGAGATCGGGCGAGGAGAAGAAGGCAAATGCGCGTGGAATGTGGCATTTCGACTGGTTCATTTCGGTGTGCGGCCGGATGCTGGAGTTCTTCCAGCCTCTCTCGCTCTCTCTTTCTTTGTCCCTCTCGCGTCTGGAACCGGTACATGCGGGGATATTGCGGCGAAATGTATACGAAACGCTGCGTCCGAAGCACCGGGGCAGATAACAATCAAAACGTTTGTTTGATCTGTTAATTATTGATTTGGTACAACGCTCTAAACCTGTTTTTTTTTCGACTGAAGGAGGCACCGGTACACGCTCGAACAAAGGTATGGTGGTGGTTAGAGACGCCACGAAGATACGGGTAACAGTGTGGCACATGCCAATTTTTTCAAGAAAATCGTTCCAAACTTCGTTCCAAGTGACGACCCCGGTTAGACCCTACCAGGCAGCACCGAAATCCATCATAACTCCGATACGCGCGCGAAGAGTGGAGCGCGATTTTTGGCCGTCACTTGGAATCAAACTCCCGCTTCACGCTCCACACCCGGCTCAAGTCGGGGACCCGGCTTGGGAACTGCAACCCCGGACGAATGCACACGTTTCTCGCCGGTTTGCGAAATTCTTTCCGTTGTCCCGAAC
>KZ067662.1:118175-146112 GCA_002091845.1 Anopheles cracens | reverse complement strand
GCTAATAAGGGTAATAATATCACAGACAACATCCTAATAACCAATCCACTTTTTCTGATTTCAATATTTAGAGATTAATTCAGCAAGTTTGGCAAATGGTTTTTCACCGATATAAGGTTAAACACTAAAAGATTGATTGAAATGATTATGTTATAATTTAAATTTATTATTGCAACGTGAAAATTGCATGAAATATTGCATTTTTAACCCGGTTTCAATGGCAGAATAGTCATTTTGGAGTCATTCAATCATAAAATTTCTTGTAATTTTCACCCTGTCACGCGCCTTCCACGAACCGGTTCAACCTACCATCGCGACGTGTGAATGACAAATTCCACTCGGGCGCCATAAGAGCGGCATTAATTAGAGGAAAATGTTCCTGTCAGCGCACACATCGTAACACTTTCGCCGACGTGCATCACCGCAGACTTGCTTCAAACAAATTGCGCGCCCCCAATGCCAGCGCGTTACACGGCAGCTGGTAATTACAACGTAAAACTCGAGCTAACCCCCTCCCCCTCGGGGTGGCAATATTTTAAAAGCTCGATTTAATTGCACCGGTATTAAGCAAACATCACGGGCACATGACGTAAATGACGATAAAGCGTGTTGGAATGTGCCAGCCGCGATATGTTTCACTTTCCCGATCAGCTTCCACAGATTTTCGCGGCTCTGCCCGGCGACTCGGCGCCGTTCCAGGCGGCATGTAATAAGTTAATATTTTATGCTCACATGCTGGCCGGTAGCCGGCTCTCGGTTCTGCTGCACACGACTCACCGCGCAGTACATAGATCGGACGGGTTAGAAGCGCACTAATGTGGTTCAATTATTCGCGTACGCAGATGTACATTTCTGCCCGTTCACTCGCCTCGGTTCACGTTCTCTTTCTTGTACTGCTCGACTGTCGTGGCAAGCTGGTGACGCCGGTTGAAGTGATAGAGCGTACCACTATTACCTTCAGTGCTAGCTCCTAGCGACGGCCTGCTAGAAAAAAGGGGGCTGAACCCGCCACATGACCCAACCTTACCCGAGGGGCATATTTGCATCGGTCCGGAGCAATCGGTGCAGATAAAAATGGCTGCACCCGTTGCGAAAAACTGAAACCCATTAGGGGTGCCTCCAGGGCGCACAGAGCGCTCGACCAGCTCGCGAACAGCAGCCACGCTGGTCGCGCTGTTCTGTGGTATTAGTTTAAACGATTTATTAGGTGCTAATAAACGGAAGAAATAAATAAAGACAGCATATAAACGCGAGGGCGCTCGCAACGGCGCTGCTTATCGACTGGACTGGTGTGTGACCGGTGGACCAGAACCATCGCGGTCTGACCACGAACACGGCTGCAGAAAGGAGCAGCCGGCTGCGGTGTGTAGTGAGAACGTTGCAATCATACAAATCATAACTCATTAGCGACGGGTTGCGCGTGGGAAGCTGCCTTATAGAGGGCTGGTGTTGCGATTCGCCCAACCCCCAACGATCGCTGCCCTGCAATCTTATCGCGTGCGCTGGTCCGCGACGCACCGGTGGAGGATACAAATGTGTGCGATCAGCAAACAAATTAAACGTTAATAGATAACATGTTTTGCAGTCGTAAAGTGCGACTCATTAAACTTTGAAGCATGATGCGGGCTGGGTTGATAAAAATGGGATGATTGGAAAATATTTTTAATGGTGTAATCAAAATAATAATCGCAGCTTTTTATAAGTTCGATGAGCCGTTGTGGCTTGTTCGCGAGCCTTGTTGAGGTAAAACAAATGAATAGTTAATATATTGAGTGTCACATTGATGGAAATAAAGTATTTGAATTACGATAATGTTTTAATTGCTCACGCACATATAGCGTATATTTCTAGTCATTTATAAGAGTGAAATTCAGTGCTTGAACATATTTAATAGATTTTTTTAGCTTTTTTAAAGTTTAATAAGTGTCTGGTTTATCCAACAAAACAAATTTAGTTATAGAACTCCTCTTGAATAAATAGTCCAAACAGTTTTACATGCATCTTCCAAATCCTCTTCAATTAATATTAGACAGGTCTACGGTCGTAGACATTACACATGTCTACGGTTTTTTGTCAGAATATTGCTTATTTTGGCACATTATTGCTAATTTTTCATGCTGATTTTTTTAATGGTGTAATCAAAATAATAATCGCAGCTTTTTATAAGTTCGATGAGCCGTTGTGGCTTGTTCGTGAGCCTTGTGGAGGCAAAACAAATGAATAGTTAATATATTGAGTGTCACATTGATGGAAATAAAGTATTTGAATTACGATAATGTTTTAATTGCTCACGCACATATAGCGTATATTTCTAGTCATTTATAAGAGTGAAATTCAGTGCTTGAACATATTTAAAAGTTTTTTTTTTACTTTTTTGAAGTTGAATAAGTGTCTGGTTTATCCAACAAAACAAATTTGGTTACAGAAACTCCTCTTGAATAAATAGTCCAAACAGTTTTACATGCATCTTCTAAATCCTCTTCATTTAACATTATACATGTATTGATTATACATGTCTACGGTTTTTTGTCAGTATATTGCTTATTTTGACACATTATTGCTAATTTTCCAAGCTGATTTATTGTCTTCAAAAGTCTTCAAATTTTCAATAGTATACAGATAAAAATGGCTGCACCCGTTGCGAAAAACTGAAACCCATTAGGGGTGCCTCCAGGGCGCACAGAGCGCTCGACCAGCTCGCGAACAGCAGCCACGCTGGTCGCGCTGTTCTGTGGTATTAGTTTAAACGATTTATTAGGTGCTAATAAACGGAAGAAATAAATAAAGACAGCATATAAACGCGAGGGCGCTCGCAACGGCGCTGCTTATCGACTGGACTGGTGTGTGACCGGTGGACCAGAACCATCGCGGTCTGACCACGAACACGGCTGCAGAAAGGAGCAGCCGGCTGCGGTGTGTAGTGAGAACATTGCAATCATACAAATCATAACTCATTAGAGACGGGTTGCGCGTGGGAAGCTGCCTTATAGAGGGCTGGTGTTGCGATTCGCCCAACCCCCAACGATCGCTGCCCTGCAATCTTATCGCGTGCGCTGGTCCGCGACGCACCGGTGGAGGATACAAATGTGTGCGATCAGCAAACAAATTAAACGTTAATAGATAACATGTTTTGCAGTCGTAAAGTGCGACTCATTAAACTTTGAAGCATGATGCGGGCTGGGTTGATAAAAATGGGATGATTGGAAAATATTTTTAATGGTGTAATCAAAATAATAATCGCAGCTTTTTATAAGTTCGATGAGCCGTTGTGGCTTGTTCGCGAGCCTTGTTGAGGTAAAACAAATGAATAGTTAATATATTGAGTGTCACATTGATGGAAATAAAGTATTTGAATTACGATAATGTTTTAATTGCTCACGCACATATAGCGTATATTTCTAGTCATTTATAAGAGTGAAATTCAGTGCTTGAACATATTTAAAAGTTTTTTTTTTACTTTTTTGAAGTTGAATAAGTGTCTGGTTTATCCAACAAAACAAATTTAGTTATAGAACTCCTCTTGAATAAATAGTCCAAACAGTTTTACATGCATCTTCCAAATCCTCTTCAATTAATATTAGACAGGTCTACGGTCGTAGACATTACACATGTCTACGGTTTTTTGTCAGAATATTGCTTATTTTGGCACATTATTGCTAATTTTTCATGCTGATTTATTGTCTTCAAAAGTCTTCAAATTTTCAATAGTATATTTCGATTTTTGGCGTGAGATTTTTTTCAATGTTAAGAAACGCGATGCCCATTTTGAAATGAACTTGGGAGTTTAATGGCGTTTAGATTGCATTTACATTCACGATATTTCATCTTGTTATGGTACACAATGTGTATTGGCATTTAAACTGTATTAAAATATCAAGGGACTTATTGACTAACGTGGGACAACATCATTCCAAAACCAAACATACTTTCATAGCCGGGTAGTCGCTCTTTGCTACGGTGTGTAAGTTGGAGATGGGATTGTAGAAACTGTCCATCCCAAGTGAAGACCGGCACCACTTCCATTACATCACTGACGTACATAACATAACATCAACTGATAATCAACTGTCTCGGCAATCTCCGCTGCAAGATAGGTAGCTGCAGAAAATGGAAAAAATGTGTTAGTTTTGGGAAGATTTGATGGATTAATAAACATATTTTTATAAAAATATTATATTATTGTACACTCCTGTGTGACCACTGTGCGAATTGTCCAACGGTCGTCCCAATTCAGATTTTGACAGAAATCAGTCTGTCCATTGTCATCGATCGGCCTGGACATGGCTCAAACTCGCTTCTGAACACTTTAAGTATAAATCTTCCGAAACTTCTGTAAAACAGTGTCCGTCAATAACATCCGTAAAATCCTGGAAAATCCTTAATGTTTACAATATGAAAAATAAAATCATTTATATGCTCTTAAAGCAGCTTGGGTGTATTATTTTGCATAATGGTATGAAAAACAGAATAAAATATTAGAATAAATGGTATATAAAGATGACTCATTCATTAATCTTGAACCTAGACTTACAGTCGGTTTGCTCCCGTGTACTAATAGTTATCTAAAAATACATTCAAAGATTGTAAATTCATCCTAAACGCATTGTTTATTACCAATAAAATTCTCTTCAAGTTGTCCCCAAAGCATAAACCAATTGGGGTAAAACAAAGAGAATCCGCTTACGCATACATAAATTTTTTCTGTATGTTTGTTCCCGGTGTTTGTCACATGCAGATACACTTTATCTTATTCCGTAATAACCCAAAAACGGAAACAGATGATAGCACTTAGGCGGTTTTCGAACAGACCTAGGTTTATTTGCTTGGGAGCTTGGTCAACGATGAAAGTGTTGATGCTGTTGGAAGCGATTGCTTCTGGAATCTGAATCTGAAAAAAAAACGCGTTTCCTTCTTGGACAAACCCATATTAACAGCTGTTCGATACGAACGGCAGAAGCTCGATCGACCTGCGTCCCAAAAAGAGTCCCGCCCTTCTGGGTCTATGAATTATTCAAATAGAAAATATTTATGTAAATATACTTACCCTATTATTATCGTCATCATCGTCGCGTTTGCACCATTATTTTGATCGACTTCTTCTCCCGGGATCCCGGACAGCGCCCGACAGTGACAGTGTCGATTTTTGGCAGGCTAACAAAGTCACCGTTTGAGAGTGGCGATGAAAAGTTTCGCCGCAGAAATCAAACAAGTGTCAGTGGTGCTGCTTGAAATGGTATTCATAGCCGCTCCGATCTGTTGAAGTTTGGGAAGTTTTCCGAAGGATATCCGTTCGTCGTTTGCTTCACCGTTCCCTGCTCGAGCACGGCATCCACCAAGAAAGTAACCGTGTCGAACGTGAAATTTGAATTATTTAACAAATTAAATATTGATTCAGTCTAATTTGTTATTCAAACTTTTTGGAAAGGTTTATATTCAAACATCGCCTGCCCGCATCTCAGTCTGTTGGGAGCAGTTGGGTGTTGGGTGGGGGGGAAATTTGGCGTTTGCCGTTTCCCGAGAATCTCGACAAAAAGGAGGCACGGTGCCAAGTCGGCAAAGTTCGTATCAATATGCATAACTTCGCCTTCTCGTACCGGAAGCTTTTAGCGGTGAGCCAACAGCTAGGAAACCTGTTGATTCCCGGTAAAGTCCCAAATCGAGTGTCTGTGATTGTTCTTAGAGCTTTTGTTTCGCTTAATTTTGCACCCCGTTCTTTTCCGAGCTTCGTCTCCACTGCGGCATCAAAGCGTAGGAAGTGTCTCGCTGCCTACCTCGCCAGCGCCGCATTAAGTTCGTACCGGTGCATATTTACATAAATTCTTCAACGAAAAGGACACACCGGCACCGGGCTGGAGAGATTTATGAACTGCCAGCGCGAAATATGCTTTGCGACCAGCTCGGGACACCGGAACCGGAGCCCGTAGCCGGAAGTAAGTCACCGTGCGTAACAGGATTTATGAGTGCCGCGATTGTTCCGTTCGCCCGCTACGAGCACCGTGTCCGAGCTCCGTTCGGAGCTTCTTAATCCTTTCTTAATGAGCAAATTAGGGCGAGGACAAAAGATACTGCTGTAGATAATTTCCGTTTTGGTGCGCCCGAGGAAACATTGATCCCCGTTGGCTCGAGAGCACAGGTAGAAGCAACGGCAGCGAACCTCAGTGTTCCTTTCAAGCCGAATGCGGTTTCGTTCCCGACATTTAAAGGACAATACCCGTCCGCTGCAAAAGCTCAAACGTCCATTTCCGATGATGCGCTTGCATACAAAACTCGACTAAGCCACTTTTCTTGGACTCGTTTTTTACCCGAGACGGGAAGGATAATGAACTGACCGGGTTGAATAGAGTCCTTTCCTTCCGTTGTTAAATCCCTTTTTCTCGTTTTGTTTTGGAGAACATGGGAATGCTTTTCGTTAATCGCATGTTGAGCATTTCGGACAATCGGAAATGAGCGTATGCCATTTCCTGGTCAGCTTGCGGTGCAAGGACAAACAGGACTTGCAATTAATGTGTACTGTCCGGTTTTTGTTTCCATGCCAAGCTATAGTTTTTGGGGAAGAATTTCGAAGTCTTTTTTAAATCTGTCTTTAAATTGGGTCAAAGAACATCGCAAGCTATCTTGAATACGTTTGCTAAAATATGTGCACTCTTTAAGTATTTATTAACAAAAAAATCAGTATGGTCCGCTCAGCTAAAGCAATAACCAACCTTCTAAGTAATGTTAAAATATTTTGTTGAGAAGTTTCAATATGCTTCTAGATGATGAAGATAGATATTTTTTTCTTATCCAATTTTCTCAAGGCATGACATCAGTTAAGCAAGGCCAAATTCTTTTAGTGGTGCTCTTTATCATGTTCAAGCTAAGCCATTGATAAATTGAGCTAACTATAAGTATCAATTAAAACAATCCAATATATTGACAACTATTTTTAACTGGTAAAAAGATAAGATCAATTATGAATTTATGAACTTTTGTTAGTGTTTCTAATGTTTTCTTAAAGATTAGAGTAATTTATCACTAACATCTGTCAAACCCTGACAACATGATTCTCTTTTTCATTACTTCTTTTTTCAACAAGATGGTAGCCTAGGTAGGTTTTGGGTATTTGGTCGGTTCGAAATAATATCCAGGGGTATTTTTTTATTTATAAAGCATCTGCCAACATTGCACAAAGAAGTTTAGATAAATAAATACATTAAAATGCTTTACACAACAAATCAGTATAAAACTATAAACTTGTTCAATATTGCTCAAAATAATTGCAAAGTTTGCAAAATTTGTAAAAGCTTATTCTATTAGTTACATTCAAAAACATACATATTGTACCAGAAATGCGAAAATTTAGTAGCTAATAAAATACTTCGATTCTGTACAGCGGCCAGCGTTCCAATACATAATCAATTCCCGCTTAATAGCTTGAATCATTGCCAGCTTTCATCGGACTGCATTCGGTCAATCCTTCATAAATATGATTTAGCTTCGCATCGTCTGTGTGGCTGCCTGCCTATCTCGTACCATTTCACCGACATTATCCAGTTACACATCACCATCGTCACCTACGGAACACCGGAACGGTTCGGAACTTTTCTCCGTTTTTCATCGCATCCGATCGGTCACACCTCGAGCGCTTAGGCTAAGTGGAGCCATCTATCAGCGATGCTTACCATTGCCTTGATACACCATCGATGCTGCTTCAGCCGCTGTTACACTCCACCGTCACTTCCATCTCCAAGGGCACAAGCGCTGTTTTGAGAATAAAAAGAAACGACCACAGGACCTTTTGCCGCTTCGCACACGGGCCGGTCACGGCCGGAACGGCCAGGCGTCTTCGGTGTCTTGGCAACGGGTAGATTGGAATAGAAATGAAAAAACCCCACTCACACACTCACACACAACAAAACAACTCGGCAAATCAAAAGATCACAAAGGCATTCAATGAACCTCGTTTCGGAAGCGTCTTCAGCGTCCGGAGGACAGTCGTCTTTCTCAGTTCTCGTGTCGTCCCAGGCCGCACAAAGCACATGACGGGATGCATGTAAATTTGAAGAAAAGATTCCTTAATCCCTTTTCTAAGGCTCTAAGGAGAGCGTTGCGAGTGCGCGGAGACGTGAGCCTTTGAATGGCGCACGAGGAATGCTGAGGATGCTGCCGTGCCCCGTGTGTTTTGTTTCGTCCGGGTGGGTGCTTATGTGCCGGTGCGGTGTGGTTTGGCAGCCAGGACAACGTTCTCGCTGCTGGTACGACGTTCCGCCTGTCGACCGCATTCCGTGCAGCTTTTGCGTTACGGCATTCCGGAAGGAAATATGAATAAATCCAGGTAGAAATGCCGGTGCCGCATGAGGCGCTGATTTTCGGAGCTTTATCACACGGACGTATTCCGAATCCATTAAATGCGGAAGTTGAAAGGTGTTTAGCATAAGCTCCTGCCGTATGTGAAGTGTATTAAGTTTACGGTTCATTAAAACGCCTGATAAGAGATTTCCCCGGTGCTGTGGTGTTGGTGTGCCAGGATGCTGGGTGGGTGTGGCGTGCTTTCACTTTTGATTTTGTCTTTAATGAATCGCTTCAAAGGGGTTGGAACGTAGCACGGCCGATGACAGGAAAGCAACATCAAACATTCGAATCCATTTGGAACATAATGAATGTAGCACATAGCAGATCTTGGATTAGTGAACGTTTTGTGAAGAATTTTCCGAATTTTTGACACGTACTTTCGAGACTTAAATCATTAGCATTCTGAAGTATAGAAGACGTTGTGCAAGGATTTATCATAAATTCATCCTTTGGAATTTCGTATGATGTTTGGGAGAGAAGAGAGTTTGACGTAAATTAAGTCCTTCAAACCCCTGATATTATGATACAGAGAACAAACGTAGAAGTAAACTTGATAAGTATTTTTTATTTTAGTAATCTTTTTTTACTTGAACAAACGTTTTAAAAATTATTCGGCAAGTCATGCCCTAAGCTCTATTTTATTACCAAAGTTAAAAGTAAGATAATCAAAGTTTATATCACGGTGGTATTAATCAATTCAACTATTCTAAATGCATTAAATACATCAAGTACATGAACAATAAATGATCATTATTATATCAACTAGCCAGCATAAACTGCTATTTGCTAGATAATGCTGTACAAGCTAATGTTGTGTAGCAAAACGCCAGTCTTTAATGGTAACAATTTCGTAAAGCAAGCAATGTTTGCTTCGCTTCGATTTAGTTGTTTTAACGTCTGTAATTGGTGCTTTATGATGACTTGTCTGTTTTACTTTACAACTTATAAGTTCTTTTTCATCATAGGTTTGAATATGATCGTTTTATCGTTTTTGAAGTTTGAGGTTTGAATAGACAATATTGTTCTCAATAATCTCAGACTGATAATATAACCAATATTCGAGAAGATTATATTAAGCTTGAAGAAGAACTAACAATTCTATCCTACTGCAATTCAAGTACTGACACATTGTTCATTAAAACAAATATCACATTACATTACAACAAATTAAGAAAGTTCTTTAATGTATTATTGCGCAAGTTACGCAAAGGGGTCTCTAACGACCCGTCGCAACTGTTGAATGCAGTGTTGTTCGTGGGGTAGCTTTGAAGTGATCCTTTCTTCGGGCCGACCACGTGGGACGCCCGTGGACCAACCCGTGGGACGTGATCGTAAAAGTGAATCTATGGGCTGAAACAAATTTTCTGAAATTTCTCAACGCGCGAGACTAATTTTTCTTTTCACCAGGCCCGGCTGTGAGCTGCCGCTGTTTGCTCAGTTGGAATGAGTTCTTCTGCGGTGAACGGTGTTCAAAGACCATCCAGAGGCTACTACGTTGCCAAGGGAAGAGGTTGGAAAAATGGGTCTTTCGATTTGGAACCTTTTTCACCGTGATGTAGAATGTTTATGGTAGTCTATTCTGAAGCGTACGAACGAATAATAAACGTTCCTAAAATAAACTTTCAAATCCGCAGGGGGTACGTTTGATTTCGACAGGCTGAGTATAATCGAATACAATATTTTCATTCAAACAACATTTTCTCAGATCAATAACTCTGAACCTAGATAACGGCCGGCATGCTACGTACTCATGTTTATGCCTGTTTTGTTCCTTAAATGTGGAGACAATTTTGTATCGAATCGCATGTTGACATTGTTGGCTTCGGCGGCGAACGGTTTGGTGTTGGGTATCGTCAGCAGGGTATTAAAGCGCGTGTGGCCCGCGCTGGGTAGGAGATAAATTGCACCAAAGATGTTTGATTTATTGTAAAAGCTGCTGGTGGTTGTGTGAGACAAAAAAACATGATGATGAGTGTAAATGTCGCATAAAAATAGACAGGTTTTTATTCCAAACGATGATTATCAAATTATTTTCTTTCTATGAATGGTAGGAATTAGAATTAGGCACTTGTATTTGTGTTGATAGAGTGGTTAAAATGTGGAATTTGACAGTTCAAAATTCTTTATTTATTGCTAGCCAAAACAAAGATAACTGATAACGCCCTGGTAAGAGAGTTAAAAAAAACATATTAACAATGGCGTCAATATGTTTTTTTACCATATAGTAAAGGGATATGGTTATCAATTTAAAGTCAAGATACAGAGAGTTTACGAATAAATTTGACCATCTTATTTTTCAATGCCGTAACGACTTACGTGATTAATCATTCTGCTACGATTGATAAAACTGAGATGATATATTAACAATGTAATTAGTGTTGTTGATTATTATTGTTCTTTTTTTTAAATAAACGTACAATTATGATTATAATTAAACTGGTTTATAAATAAAATCAGCAAAACAAATAATAGAACCTACTAAAAAAAAATGACGATGACGGTTTTATTGTTTATAGAAACATTTACCCATGAATACAGATCTTCTTGACCTATTGACCTATTGCAGCCTCAGCCAAGGAATCAATAAAAAAAAATAATATTATTTGAACGTCCGAGGTGAATCTTGTATTGTGTACATCTTGGAAAATCTTAGCTGGTCATTTTGATAAAAAGTTGATTGAACTCGATTGCAATATTATTCCGTGCCTAATGTTTCCATTAAAAAGATCTTTATATTTGTTACATTGCTCGGAATTAGTTATAATTCTTCTTCTTTTTCTGTATTGGCGAAAGTACCTGCGGTGTCAAACAACATCCTAATATCTTTGGTTACATGTTTCCGATATCTCAACAGGACTTTAATAGTTTCAAGACAGGTTTCAGAAATTGAATAAAAAATACTAAAATATTCCAATTCTCTCAATGTGCTCCATAGTACTAAGATAAATAGAGTTTTTTTTCGAAATGTATATAACTAAATTTCTTTCAACGAACTAGGATCAATTACTTACCTAAGTGTTATTTTACGGAAAAGCTTCGATGTTTAAAAATTTGTTAAAATGAAAATGGTCTAGACAATGCTTCTTATTCCTTCTAGAACTAAACAAAGTTATGGAATGTTCAAAGATATCTTTTATTTTCAAATGTTTTATGGAATCTTTTCTTTCTTCTATACAATATGCAACTGAGAATTACAAAAATTACAACGAAATAATGCTTTATGTTTCTTCATATATTGCTCCTCAATATTGACCAGCTCTTACAATGGTCACACAGGAAGTTTGTTGCTCTCAAGGTTATGAAGTCGTTAGTAAGAAAGAACTTTCCATTGCCCACACGCAGCAGTTGCAACTCCGACTCCAACTCCTCAACGTCCTGTGAGGCGGCGAGTGGTGGTTCAGAATCGCTCAAGTGCCGGCGTAAATAAGGGCCTCCCGAAGGAGCCGCCGTCGTCGTAGCGTCTGTTCGATTGCCGGTCGGACCTGAATGCGATGAAAGCATCATTGCGCACTTCAAGTGCTTCCGTGTCCAGCAGGAGCAGCAGCAGCAGCAGCAACAGCACCGGCCGTCTTATGTCTTACCATTTTGTTCTGTTTCACACAGACTTCGTTTAGCAGCTCATTTCAGCTTTACAGACTTGTCTCGTGGCGATCAATTCGCCACTTCACACAGTCCGCTTCACCTCCCACAGTACCGCCGAGGCGACCGCGGAGCGACATGCCGTGGAGAGCTCGTCAAAATCCCTCCAGAAATCTTCCCCCCCCCCGCCATGGTTCAACTCGCCAGACGGGAGAGCCGCGATTCGGCCCGCGCGGCAGCAGCAAAGCAATCGTCCGATCGCGCTGTGTGGCGGATACCTTTGATGCTAATTTATTGTATTGGATTCGATCGATTTACACTTGGAACAGCCTCCACCGGAGCGACGGCACTGAGCGGCCGGGAACAAAATCTCAGAATCTTCTTAGACCGCACCGGAGGTGGTTTTTTCCAACCAAGAACCGTCAACGGAGGCATTCGCTCTGCCCTTTGAAGATCGATCGTCTGGGGTACGCAATGATCCTTTGTTCTCGTCGAAGGAGGTCCGACCGGGTTCCGTTCGTGTGTGCGTGTATGTGTGCGTGTTTGTGGTACGCTTAGGTCATAAAGTGAAGTGGAACCAGAAGTCAGTCTTTGAAGGCATCCTTTTGCGCCCACTCTGCGTCCCGTCAGAGATGAACCATCAGACTTAGCGTCCCGTAGAACGGAGGGATGACTCCGAAATATTCTAAACACAAAACGCTCGAAACCGGTGCGGCTTCATACATGACTCTCGCTCGCTGGTAATTATCATTATTCATGTTTTAATTGAGTGTGAAAGTTTTTTTCTACTTCTCTTTATTTACAATAAGACGCTCGCCGTCTTCGTCGGCTACCGCGTCGGAATTGCCAGGCACCTGTGTCGACGGAAATAGCAGGTGATTAATGTTCTCGGAGTCAAAAAAGGGTTTTCCATTTCGTCGGGGGAGGGAAGAGTACGGAGGCTTCCGTTGGGAGCAGAAGCTGGAGGAAGTTTACGGAGCGACTGCCCGCGTACATCGGCGCATTGTTGGAGGAAATGACTTGTATTATGAGAGCACTTCGATTGAAGTGACCGAAAGGCACCGGAGGTGGTTTTTTCCAACCAAGAACCGTCAACGGAGGCATTCGCTCTGCCCTTTGAAGATCGATCGTCTGGGTCGTTTCGTTTCCGATCCCACCGCGTCCACCGATCCCATCCAAATCTTCGTGGCGATCACGCGCGATTCCATCAAGGGCCGTGCTATCGCCTGTGCTGCCGTCATTCTCAGGTCAGCCACCCGCTTGCGTTGCTTGGTGAGGAATGAAGTTCGGGTGTAAAAAGAGGATCTTCACTGTCACGGAACACTCACCGAGTGTGGGGCGAGGTGTGCCGGCGGCAGGCGTGAAGATGATTTCCTCCATTCTTTATACCCACCGCGGGGCGTGAAATTGTACAAACAGCCGATGCCGACTACCAGTGTTGCGGAGCAGCTTATGCTACCGGGTGTCCTTCCGCAATCGTGTGTTCCGGCGGGTTCGGTCTGTTCGAACTGTGTGTGTGTGCGTTTAACCATCGCGCATCGCCAAAAGCGTTGCATCCGGATTCAAACAATTTCCTCCTCCCTGAACACCTCGAAATACCGTGCGAAGGGTGATCTTTCGGTGGAGAAGTGGCCCCACCAGTTCGGGCGGTACCTTATTTGTACAGTTAACAATCCGATTCTCACCATTTGCTGCGCGGCCGGCATGCTACGTACTCATGTTTATGCCTGTTTTGTTCCTTAAATGTGGAGACAATTTTGTATCGAATCGCATGTTGACATTGTTGGCTTCGGCGGCGAACGGTTTGGTGTTGGGTATCGTCAGCAGGGTATTAAAGCGCGTGTGGCCCGCTCTGGGTAGGAGATAAATTGCACCAAAGATGTTTGATTTATTGTAGAAGCTGCTGGTGGTTGTGTCAGACAAGAAAAAAAAAACATGAAGATGAGTGTAAATTTGGCTAAAATAGACAGTGTGACCGAAAGTGATACGATCACAGGCTGAGTGGCTGGTCAACCGATGTGATGGCAATCGGGTGGGATGACGGTTTTTTTGGTTGTTTTTTTTCGCTTGCCTTTGGGCATGATTAATGGAACGGGGTTCGTTGTTGCTACTAATTGACCATATAGTTAAGGGCTCTAGAGGAAGATGTGCCTGAAAAATGACAGGTTTTTGGGGAAAACAATAATGTATGCTGGACAGGGAAATGGGACTTTTGGTTCTATTTGAATTACGAGCAGCTGTAAATAGATCTAGTTTTTTTAGTCACGATGATTATCAAATTATTTTCTTTCTATGAATGGTAGGAATTAGAATTAGGCACTTGTATTTGTGTTGATAGAGTGGTTATAATGTGGTATTTGACAGTTCAAAATTCTTTATTTATTGCTAGAAAAAGCAAAGATAACTGATAACGCCCTGGTGAGAGAGTTAAAAAAAAACTTATTAACAGTGGCGTCAATAAATAGTAAAGGGATATGGTTTTCAATTTGAAATCAAGATACAGAGAATTTACGAATAAATTTGGCCATCTTATTTTTCAATGCCGTAACGACTTACGTGATTAATCATTCTGCTACGATTGATAAAACTGAGATGATGATATATTAACAATGTAATTAGTGTTGTTGATTATTATTGTTCTTTTTTCAAATAAACGTACAATTATGATTATAATTAACCTTAATTAAATTAAAATCAGTAAAACAAATAATAGAACCTACTCAAAAAATTTACGATGACGGTTTTATTGTTTATAGAAACATTTACCCATGAATACAGATCTTCTTGACCTATTGACCTATTGCAGCCTCAGCCAAGGAATCAATAAAAAAATAATATTATTTGAACGTCCGAGGTGAATCTTGTATTGTGTACATCTTGGAAAATCTTAGCTGGCCATTTTGATAAAAAGTTGATTGAACTCGATTGCAAAATTATTCCGTGCCTAATGTTTCCATTAAAATGGTCTTTATGTTTGTTACATTGCTCGGAATTAGTTACAATTCTTCTTCTTTTTCTGTATTGGCGTAAGTACCTGCGGTGTCGAACAACATCCTAATAACTTTGGTTACATATTTCCGATATCTCAACAGGACTTCAATACTTTAAGACAGGTTTCAGAAATAAAAAAATGACTAAAATCTTCAAATTTTCTCAATGTGCTCCATAGTACTAAGATAAATATAGTTTTGTTTCGAAATTTATATTACTAAATTTCTTTCAACGAACTAGGATCAATTATTTACCTAAGTGTTACTTTGCGGAAAAGCTTCGATGTTTGAAAATTTGTTAAATTGAAAATGGTCTAGACATTGCTTCTTATTCCTTCTAGGACTAAACTAAGTTATGGAATGTTCAAAGAAATCTTTTATTTTCAAATGTTTTATTGAACCTTTTCTTTTCTCTCTACAATATGCAACTGAGAATTACAGAAATTACAACGAAATAATGTTATATGTTTCTTCATATATTGCTTCTCAATATCGGCCAACTCTTACAATGGTCACACAGGAAGATTGTTGCTCTTCTCTCAAGGTTATCAAGACGTTAGTAAGAAAGAACTTTCCATTGCCCACACGCAGCAGTTGCAGCTGGAAACTTTATGCTAATTTTTTGTCAGTAATTAGCAGCCAATGAAAACCCCTCGTGGATGACCGGCATAGTGTAGGTAACAGCGATACGCTGTAAAAAAAAACAGCTCGCGTCAGCTAAGATACACCCCAAGACGGTGGAAGCCGCAAGGTGGCAGAAATATGATTACGTACGCTCGGTGGGGCAAGGTCTCATAGTGTGTCGCTTGGTTGCTCACGCACCTTCAACCAGCTGCACTAGCTAGACCATGATCATTGGTTGGAGGGGTGTTTCTTAAAGAACGAACTCGTGTTGAGGAGGGTCTGAAAATATTCCTCAGAGTAGAGCCACTCCGCCAAGCGCGAACCTCGGTGCGAGCAGTATGCAGACATCTATCAACTGTCAACATTCACCTCCATTTTGGGTAAAACGCGGGCTTCAATCGAAAGCACACACCAGGAAAGAACGGATATTTCCGATTACGTGTTCATCGGCCCATAAAATTAACGCCATTTTTATTACTTTTTATTATTATTTCAGCTCATTTACAGTCGGTGGAGTGAGCGTACGCCAAGGTGCATGGAATGGCTGAACTTTAGTGTTGAGGATCGGTTTTTGTTTCTGCCTCTATCGCTTGTTTGTTGTCTTGCCTGCCTTACTGCGATCATCAACCCTCATTGTTTCTTTGCGCTTTCGTTCAAGATGATGAATGTGTGGGGTAATTGGTCAAATAAGAAATGAAGTTATTATTTATTTTGTCAGAGATGCAAATGATGATGATTAATGTGGAATCAACAAAGTTGTTCATTTTTATTTGAGATGGAAAAAAAATTATTAAAATTCAAAATGGAATATGATCACTAACGTTTAATGATCTTTTAACTAGTTTCTAGTTAGGTTAGGGTCTCGAAAACTTTACTACCAGCATTTGGTAAATTTTGATTTGTAAATGGTTATTGTAAACAAAATACAGTCGTCACTGTTAATAGAATAGTGTTGTTCAGCACCTGCTGTTTAATTTCTTGTTTCCTGTACAAGAAAAAATAGAAATTAGGTGAATTGAATTAGGAGAATGCCCTTAGTGATGATTTTCAACGTACATGTAATCGCTGATATCAATTTTATTATGATATCAGATACACAAACAATTGTTGATGTAAAATCAGCGTTTAGGCATATTTTAGTTGATGATAGTTGAAGGTCTTCTACTTGCAAATGCGGAAGTTATGACAGATGAAATCGAAAGCTGAATGAAAGCCCGAGAAAATGCAATCAACTTGGTGGTTTGACCTAGTAACCAATTTCCAATACAACGATTTGGGAGTACTATGCTGGACAGTAGAGACGGCCTAAAACGAGAAACACACATCTCAAAGTTCTTTACAGATGCGCACCGCATTCAAACAATGCCAAATATAAAAAATAAATATAATCCCTATCCGATTAACGCAAAAGTACGCAATGATCCTTTGTTCTCGTCGAAGGAGGTCCGACCGGGTTCCGTTCGTGTGTGCGTGTATGTGTGCGTGTTTGTGGGACGCTTAGGTCATAAAGTGAAGTGGAACCAGAAGTCGGTCTTGGAAGGCATCCTTTTGCGCCCACTCTGCGTCCCGTCAGAGATGAACCGTTAGACTTAGCGTCCCGTAGAACGGAGGGATGACTCCGAAATATTCTAAACACAAAACGCTTGGAACCGGTGCGGCTTCATACATGACTCTCGCTTGCTGGTAATTATCATTATTCATGTTTTAATTGAGTGTGAAAGTTTTTTTGTACGAAAACTCATAACATGGCTCCCGTGCATCCATGAGCGAGCGCGCTGCGTAACCGCACGGAAGCGCTTCGTACATGACTCCGGTGCAGCCTCACAGGGCACACACACACACAACCACACACAGAAAGCGCACTCAGACCCCGTCGCCATTGCGAAAGGTTTAATAATATGTAAACGAGCTGCTGCCACCCACTTAGACCGAGAGCAAGCAAACCCCCAGAGCAGACGCATCATGTCGCGAAGACTGTGCGAAATGTTCCGGATATACGTTTTGTGCGCGCGACCGTCAGGGTAGATGGCGCGCTGCCGGAGTGTGTATTTTGTAGCGAAAATCCGCCGCTCGGTACACCGCAAACGGGAAGCCAATTTCATTTCTGCCACAGTGACGCCACCGTGGACGAATATTCGGGGCGCGCGTTTGCTTTTCCCCCTTTGTGTGTGGGTAGAAAGAATGTCCAAATGGAAATCCATAGACATTCGCAAAGGGCCAAGATAAAGGTCCGCCACCCTGTCACGCCAACCCCGACATTCCCTCCCCAGCAGTTACACACAAAGCCTCCCTCCCCGTACCGGATGGGGCGTTCTATTGTGAGTGATATTATTTTTTAATAAAGCAAATTTTTCACGACTTCTTTCCCGGTGTTGGAACCATCTCCGCCGTTGAAAGGCTATCTGTCATCTTTTCTCCTCCGAGGACTATAACAGTAGATCCTTTGGTGTTTTCGAGGCCGGAAGAGCAAGCACTAGGAGAGCATGTCTGCTAGGCGTCCCGTGCAATAAAGTGCGTAAAATATTGTGGCCGGACGACGGTTTCAGTGTGTGCAAAAGAAATATTGTTCTTGCCGTGTCGTAAAATTCCTTCGTGTTACGTATTCACAGCTTCGCCACAATAGCATAATCAACCTGGAATTTTGTGTGAAGATTTGCAGCGTTGTATGAGTGCACTGTTGTAGCTCGTAACTGGTTCGCATGCATAGCTTCGGAACTGCCATCATCATCAGAATTTATAGAAGTTTGGAGGGTAGTGCTTTTTAATTAAACCGGTAACATCGAATCATTCAATAATAGGGCTATTCTGGGTTTTTGCATTCAACTTTCGCATTCAATATACATCAGTAGCCTAGTGATTGCTTGACCTTCGGTAAGATCCAATAGAAGATACCCATTCAGGCCAAGTCGTCCTTGAAGTGGTAGATGAACCATAAACCGTACTTTGCAAATTGTCTTGCTAACAGATTCATTATCATTATTACCTCGTTATCATGCGGAGACATCCTCGGCGGATATAGGATAAAAGTACCAACCGAATTGGAAAAAGGTTCCCGGCTGCACGCTCAGCCAAGTAGTCATAAAGTGCGCAAGGTAATGGCATCGAAAACGGACCGTTTTCTTCACTAAGCCACAGTCAAATGAACTTACTTGGGTACGCAGATCTTTTTTTTTGGGTCTCCTCATTTTCGTCCCACTCAAGGGTATCTTTCATTTGTACCGACCCGTTTGTGGTCATCGAGTCCTTTTTCGCCGATTTGGCGCACCCACAGCGGTCGGCCCTAGGCCGCAATGTACGCTGGGACACAGTGGGCAGATAATCTGTTTTTCCTCTCTTCCCGAGCCGAAAAGGCAAATTACGCTGAAGGACAAATTTTATTACCTCCAAAATGGAGGATTTCGACGGAACGGTCCTGGCTTGGTTTCGGAAGAGGACTAAGACTTTGAAATGGCTGGAAGGTTTGTATTTCTGTTTGTGCTAACCGCCGCACTTCAAGTCCGAGTGCTGCAAACCCTGTCGACAGGGCATCTGACATTTACCGACTGGTGTGTGGTCGTGATTCCACTGGCCAGTGTGCTTCACGTTTTTGCACCAAACTCTCTTCCGAAGACTTCCGGAGCGGCCTGTGCGAAATTCCGGCGTCTTAGAATTTATAATGAAATGTCAATGTCAAACTCGTCAGACGGCGTGCTTCGGCTTTAGACACTTTTGATTTATTCCATTTGGCGGCATCCAGCGAGTGATTGTAATATTACTTTTCCACGATTGCATAAATTACAAAATCCCTTTTTGCTGGCAACTGCTGCGAGAAGCCGTCCACGTCCGGGGGCGGAAATGGTGTGTTTCCTCCTCTGGCGGCTAGAGGAAAGTTTGGGTGGATAAAATCAAAGTTTTTATTGGACTCAATGTCTCGGTATGAACAAAAGGAGACTCACTATGGATAAGAAAAATGATGTTTTTTTTATCTTTTCAGTTCTGCTAAAAATGTTTTCTTTAAATAAAAAAAACGCCAATTTAAAATGTTATCGAATCATGCATGTACGTAATACACATGAAATTTAGTTGCGTGTTTTTAAAAGACTATTTTTCATGTGGCATTTATTTTTCTCTACTTAAACACTATGAGGAACAAAAGCGAAAATGCAATCACCTTCCCCTTTCTTCAATGCTGACCATTACCAGGCGAACCTCGAAACGACTGTGAAGCGGGAAGGAAAAAAAGCATTTTCCGACGAAAGTTTCTGACATCTTTTCACATTATGCGGTTATCGAGTTTTCCAACGCAGACTGCCCATTCTTGATCGTCTGCTTTGTGTCGTCGTCGTCGGCACTCTCGGTGCGATTGAACGACTGTGCAAATCTGTTTTCCCACCCATTCCGGCGGCCTATCCTTTCAATTCGGTTTTTGTCTCTAGCGCATGAAAGCTGTCGGTGGATTTCGGCCGCCAAAGGCTTTGTAATGGTTGCATAGTTAAAGCATAATATCAGTTTTTAAATCATAATATCAGATTATTTTTGTTTTATTGAATCGTGCTTTAAAATTGAACATAATGCCATGGAATAGTATACTTTTAAATACATTTAAAAAATAATAGATAAGATGTTTTTTTTATCAAGTTAATCAACAGTATAAAAGGAAATAGGTAATAAATACATGAATGAAGTGTCTAACAATCACGGTGTCGTTTTATCAGAAAAGATAAGAGGGAAATATATTTTTTATATTCGATCTTCATTCCTTTTTTATAGGAAATGTTCAGGCCGTATATCATAATTCTAATTTAATATTATTTACATTTGGAGATGTTTCAGTCATTTCGGCCGCCAAAGGCTTTGTAATGGTTGCATAGTTAAAGCATAATATCAGTTTTTAAATCATAATATCAGATTATTTTTGTTTTATTGAATCGTGCTTTAAAATTGAACATAATGCCATGGAATAGTATACTTTTAAATACATTTTAAAATTAATAGATAAGATGTTTTTTTATCAAGTTAATCAAGAGTATAAAAGGAAATAGGTAATAAATACATGAATGAAGTGTCTAACAATCACGGTGTCAGGTTATCAGAAAAGATAAAAGGGAAACATATTTTTTTATATTCGATCTTCATTCCTTTTTTATAGGAAATGTTCAGGCCGTATATCATAATTTTAATTTAATATTATTTACATTTGGAGATGTTTCAGTCATTGTGTTCATCATATTAAACACGTTATGTTGATGAAAAATTCTGAATGCTTGGCGACGTTGTGATCTTTTATTTTTTTGTAATGCGATTTGCGTTGAACATTTTGCTTTGAAAAATTCTATGTACAATTAAACTTGTCAAACTTTATTGTAATAAATTTAAGCTTGAAAATTAGAGTATCTGCGAATATCCGCATAATATCAACATACCAATTGATACAATTATCTTGATGCCGTCCGACAAACACCAGACTTAACTCATTTTATCGTTAAAACGTAAACATCATCGTAAATTTTATAGAAAACCGTGCACACTATGTCCATTGATGTATGAGTTTTAACGAGTTCGTAAGGATCGTTGATCTAAAATGACGCACATTTCGTACACCCAACGAAAATAAATCTACGAGCGAACTTAAGTAAAAATCCAACAGAAGACTAACAAGTATGTTTTAACTAATCTCGTTTATAATAATTGTAAATAACAAAAATATTATTTTAACAAAATTAAATTAGAAACGACTAAAATTTTGTGCAATAACAACCAAAAAAACAAAAAAAAACAAAACGAAGAGAGAGAGAGAGAGAGAGAGAGAGATGAAATGCTTTGTCGTGCTTCGCCTCATGTACATTGGGGTTCTGTTGGGAAAGGTCAATTATTCTCATTTGCCTGGTTCCGTTGGATTGCCGATCGGGGAGGAAAGTGAAATATAATACCCATCCGTTATAGCACCGGTCAGAAGAAACTTTAGCGAGAAGCACTGAGAAGAACGACAAATTAAAATTTTAAGCGCTTGCCCATCGGAGCTCACTCCCATTGTCGATGAAATGTGACCAGAAGGCGAACACGTGAGGGCCAGTCGAGCCAGTCGACACGAGGACTCCCCAGGTCGATGAGAAGTACTCAGGCGCACTGTACAGCCTCACCTTTGAAAGAGTATCCCTTCGCTGCGTAGGACGCGGGAGAGTTCGTGGGCGATCTAGATTGTAGCCGCTTCAAATTCAACGGAACCGGGCGCTAAAGAGAATGAGGCGAAGGGCTGACCGGACAGCGTAAGCCTGGTGGGTCAAGCGATGGGTGACACCAGCAGCGAGAACCAGGCGAGATGCTGCAGCGATGCAACGCAGATAAAACGCGCGGCGGATGCGAGCCAGAAGAAAAAGTTAATATCATTTGTTAGAAATGTAATTGATACTGCTGTGTGCTGTGTGCGGAGCTATCCTTCGGTTTCGACCTCGCCAGGCAGCCCGACCAGCGTCCGACTTACATTCCTAATGGTCGGGGTGCCGTGGTTGGTCTGCTGCCTCCGGTGGCTTACACGTTCGGTGATGGCATTAATTTATGGGGAATGATTACATTAGTGGTCACTTATACGATACGGCCACCAGAGCTGGACTGTCGAATGGTGTCGAAAGAAATCGATCCCGCGCCGTAAAGGTGCCGGGTTGTCGTTCGAGGAATCTCGTATCGCTGATGAGAAGTTGATTGTCGGCGTTAGGTGTCCCCACCTTCTGGAAGGTTCATCTGGGAGGTTGATATCAGCGTTTGGTTTCTAACAGAATTAGGTAATCGTATTTAATCAGACAAAATGGAATTACATACGATCCTTCGTTCATTTTCAGTCGAAGATTTAAAATTAAAAGGTTTTGGCATTGGATCAAAATACATTTCATTCCTTTCAAACAGGATTTGTAATGAGGATTAGATTAGTTCAGATTTTATGAGTTTTTGTTTTACCTGTTAAAAGCTCAGTTTGTTTGAACAAATGCATAAAACAGCAGAATTTTAATTGTAATGTTCAATATTTTTTCAAATAAACTGTTGTTTATGCTAATAATCATATAATATTTCATATAATAAACTTTGTTAAATTGTTTGAAACGTTATCTTTGAGCTGTGCCTTAACGGTACAAGAAAAGGGATTATTAGAATATTTTAATATTTTTTTTTGAAAGTAATTGTTTTAAGTTTCTTTTACACGATATTTCTTACCATAAAAAGTATAAGCCTTTTCTTCAATCATTTAAATTAATTTCATCTTCTATTTAGTTCAAGCTGTCGTTTAGATTCATTATTTTAACAATTCATTCAATGTATGCATGTTGATAGATAGTTTTAGTAATTTAAAACTAAATTTTTTTCTCACTAAAATAACAAACAAACAAACATTTGAAAGATTTGAGAATTCAATTCGATTTTTATTACAGGAAATTAGATAAACCAAATAGCGCTTGAAAGCGTTCAAACAGTTTATCAAACTTCACAAATTGATCACCATTTGTATTAATCGCTACGTATTTTTATTATATTTATGTAATTGTTCGAGAATAAAACATCGATCATAACAATAAACAATTGTTTCGTATAAAAAAGTAAACTCTTTCCTCTGAACTTTTTGTAGCAGACCTATTCTTAACGTTTTTTTGCGAATAAAGCAAAATGGTGTAAAAACAGGCAACAATACTTCCAGCTTCCGTTTAATTGAGTACACGTACACAATTCGGAGCACACACAAAAAAAGCTTACTTCTGCTCATCGTGTTTCTTGCGTGGTTGCAGAGATCCACGAATGCTCCATTCATGCACGCGGCCGGAGGTGCAAAAACCCGAGGCCGAGTGCAGCCTGAACGCAACCAGCACGGCATTTTCCAATCGCTTCGTTCCGTTCTAATCCGCTTCGGACACCATTTGCCAGCCGTCGATGGAAGCTGGCAGTTCAAAGGGATCGCACGGCGCAACAAAAACAACGGCTCCTGTGGCGGGGCCGGCCTGCTGGCTAAGCTGGCGAAAAGGCGGCGTAAGGAGGCGGCCCGGTCTGTGGATGGGCTTGAATGGGGTTGGACGGTCAACACCAACAACAAAAAAGAGGGAATCAAGCCCGATCCAGAAATGGAAAGGAAATTAAAAATAACATCGAACCGCTTGCACACCGATGCACCGAAGATTACATGTGTTCGGTGCCGTGTGCAGCGTGCCAGGCCGGAACAATGGCCGGGCGGATTTCGTTGCGCTACCTTGAGGTGCAAGCGGATTTGGTTTGTTACCGATCCGATCCGAGCCGATTGCCATTGCGCTACATTTCGGATTCACTTGGCACGATAATTGTTACGGATTATGGTTGATACTTATTTACAAAAGGGCAAACGGCAGCCGTCCTGACATGCCAACAGCGGGAAACGAAGCCAAAAAAACGCCCAAACGTCGCAACGCAAACCTTCCCCGAGCGGCCACGCGGGTGTGCCAAGCCAGGACGAACCGTCGCACGCATGGGTGTGTTCCGCAGGGGAATTAAGAGCCTCCGAGCCACCGCTGAGGTCTGGCTCACGTGTTTCGACAGCAAGACAAATGAGATGCCCGGAGGTAGCGAGACTTCAAAATTTCCTTTCGGCAGAGTGGCCCGTTCGAAAAACTCGCCTCGGAAAAGTTCCGACCGGAGCATAATGGCGACACAACAAAGCACGCCCCCTCGGGTGGCCCCGGTGGAAAAGCGAACCGTCGAGAAAGGCGACGAGACGGAGGCATAAATATGTATGCGGTCTTGAAATGTGAAAAATTATTTATTTATACTTCCATTATTCGACCGTTACCGCATTGGAGAGGGCGCAATTTTGTACCATCTTCGCGCACGGGCTAGTAATTTTTTGCAACCAGCACGGCATTTTCCAATCGCTCCGTTCCGTTCTAATCCGCTTCGGACACCATTTGCCAGCCGTCGATGGAAGCTGGCAGTTCAAAGGGATCGCACGGCGCAACAAAAACAACGGCTCCTGTGGCGGGGCCGGCCTGCTGGCTAAGCTGGCGAAAAGGCGGCGTAAGGAGGCGGCCCGGTCTGTGGATGGGCTTGAATGGGGTTGGACGGTCAACACCAACAACAAAAAAAGAGGGAATCAAGCCCGATCCAGAAATGGAAAGGAAATTAAAAATAACATCGAACCGCTTGCACACCGATGCACCGAAGATTACATGTGTTCGGTGCCGTGTGCAGCGTGCCAGGCCGGAACAATGGCCGGGCGGATTTCGTTGCGCTACCTTGAGGTGCAAGCGGATTTGGTTTGTTACCGATCCGATCCGAGCCGATTGCCATTGCGCTACATTTCGGATTCACTTGGCACGATAATTGTTACGGATTATGGTTGATACTTATTTACAAAAGGGCAAACGGCAGCCGTCCTGACATGCCAACAGCGGGAAACGAAGCCAAAAAAACGCCCAAACGTCGCAACGCAAACCTTCCCCGAGCGGCCACGCGGGTGTGCCCAGCCAGGACGAACCATCGCACGCACGGGTGTGTTCCGCAGGGGAATTAAGAGCCTCCGAGCCACCGCTGAGGTCTGGCTCACGTGTTTCGACAGCAAGACAAATGAGATGCCCGGAGGTAGCGAGACTTCAAAATTTCCTTTCGGCAGAGTGGCCCGTTCGAAAAACTCGCCTCGGAAAAGTTCCGACCGGAGCATAATGGCGACACAACAAAGCACGCCCCCTCGGGTGGCCCCGGTGGAAAAGCGAACCGTCGAGAAAGGCGACGAGACGGAGGCATAAATATGTATGCGGTCTTGAAATGTGAAAAATTATTTATTTATACTTCCATTATTCGACCGTTACCGCGGTGGAGAGGGCGCAATTTTGTACCATCTTCGCGCACGGGCTAGTAATTTTTTTGGCTCGCTTTTTCACGATACTTGCAGGATGCGTGGCGAAGTTTGTCCGGCCAGTGGTTTATTTAGCCAGCGATACGGCCTGCAGCTGGGAGTTGTCGGCAAAGAGAGCAGGGATTAAAATATTTCAGCAACCGAAAATCTGGCGCGTTGCCGTGGGCATTCACACTTCATTGATTGCAGAAATGGTGCTTTGGGTAGTGAGCGAGAAAGCGAGCGAAATTCAAACAAAACGGTACGATTTTATTAAAGGTTGGTGAATATTGTTTATGTATATGTGTTTATAGCCATTTCGTAAGGACTCAATTTTGTTAAAATTAAGTCAATATTCTTTTGATATATTTAGAAACACGCATGATGGGATGTGTTTTTTAGTTGTTCTTATAGACACTGTAACAATATAAAGAAAGTTGTAGACATTTCGAGAGAATATTAACAAGACATGCGTTAAACAATTTAAATTTCGTCTTTCAACCGTTTGAAGAAATGGCCAATCGATAAGATATGAAAATGGAGGAGTGAATTAAGCAGGTCAGTGTGTTTATAAACAATGCCCACGTCATGCACCATAGCCTTTTACAGAAGCCCGAAGCGATTGGCAAACTTTAAATGCACCCACCCAGTGCACACAGCCAGCCATGGACGGTCGCATAAAACTACCGAACTAACGAGCCCGTAGTGCCCCATGTGGTGACCCGGGGGTCAAAAACATGAGATCTCAATTTTGTTTGTGTTTCAAAATTATTAAAATTACCCACTCACACATACGCGCGGAAGCCGGGCCAGCCAAACGAGCTGTGTGAGTCGTTTTCGTTCAGCAAGGGGGATTTCGGTGCTGGGTTTAACACAGGAAAGACATTATGCCGTGTGCTTGTTGGCGCCACTGGAAAAAACATACTCTTAAACAGCGATACACGCACGGGGAAGGGAAGACACTTGCGAACTAGTTTGTGGAGTTTACTGTAAAGATAATTAATGGAAAAATAGACAGTGCTGCAGAAGCTAGGCTAGCAGCTTACTTTCGGATAAGAGTAAATTTATTATCTTTTATTATATTTATTCTTTTGGGTATGTGCTGGAAGCCATCTTACACTAATCTGTGGACATAATGACGCTCCGGCAATCGACGACTTGGCTGACTGGGACTGATAATTTCTTATCTGTATATTGTAGGAACTGAACCTTAATTGAAAGACTAAATGTATAAGCGCATTTTTATGTGATAAATAGAACTACGTTCTTCTATCTTCTCCAGTTTTTTTTCAGTTTTTGGTGGTCTCGTTTTGAACAACAATTAAACTACTTTTTTATAAATGTATTTAAAAAAACTGATCTTACGCAATTTTATTCACGTGCAAAGAGAAAGATAGTGTGTAGATAAATTTAAAAATTTACTTAAATATAGGACTGTATTAATTTCTTTAAAATGTCTAAAATTAGAAAACCATATTATAAAAATAGGTACTTTCTGGCTTTAAGCTGTGCATGCTTCAAATTTGTAAAAATCCTCTTTTTGTTTATTGTTCGTCGTTTTTGTTTCGGTAATAATCAAGCAATGCGATTTTGTTAAAGATCACAATGACCGCTCGGTTTTGACAGTGTTACAAATTGTATCATCATCTTTATTAAATGTTTTTCATGTTTTACTCTTTTTTTGTGTGCTGCTTTAATTATCTTTGTTTGTTTTGATTGTGGAAGCAGATGAAACTATCGAATATTAATCACCATGCACATATTAAAATGTTGAAAATGCTGTCCAACTAGTTTTAACTGTAGAAGACAAAATATCAGCTAGTGGCTAGTAGAATTAGTTTGTTTCATTTTAATATGTTAGAGTAAATAAATCGAACACTGATGATGAAGATTCTATATGGTACATGAAACACATGGATACAGGCGTAAGGTAACTCAAGGGAAGTTAATACACATAAACGTTGCGAATTAGACACCACATACTTGACCTATAGAAATTGTGTGCGCTCTTGCCAGACTGATGATAGTTTTAAAACTTTAAGTTCTTCCACTGTGTACGAAGTAGGTTGTCAACTTAAGACAACTTTTAAACTGACTCTTACCTAAAGCTAACCTAAGCTTAAAACCCAAATCAAAGAAAAACTTAGCAATATTAGCTAGTGTCGGCACATTACATAGCAAAATAATAAATAATATAAACAACGATGGGTTAAAATCAAAGTGACGACCAGGCGTTTGACTATTTCGGAGTTGAGTTATGTGGCTGGGTTCTTCTGTGTTCTGTACTTACCAAACAGTAAAAGCCTGAATGTTGCATACAAATAAATTGCATCTAACAGATATGGCGCATATTAATCGTATTCCAATAACGAATCTACGTTAGTGATGAGGCGTAATTTTGTCGCTATTTGATATTTGTGTCATATTTGTTGCAGTTAGATGTAGCAGGTAATTCACAACTGAAACATAAAAAAACTTCCAAGACACTAACAACATCTCAACAAACTCACAGCTATGAACGTTTCTCACAATTCTGCGATGTCTCACCGTTTGTTTTACTCGTACGTTTCATTTCAAGCAGCGATACAAAAAA
>KZ067662.1:92317-111816 GCA_002091845.1 Anopheles cracens | reverse complement strand
TGTGCTCGTGGTTTGCTTCCGCACGAGCCCGACGGATACAATGGCCGGCCGCTGGAACCCATAAAGAAGGCTCCGGTCGTCCACTGACCCCGAGCTACACAGAGCTCCATTTTTATGAATCTGCTGATTAAGTGGACACACCGCGCAAGGACCGTCGGCTTTTTGGGGCGGCTGCCCGGGGACACCGTGGGTGCGTGGGTTTTAATAAATCACAATCTAATTTACAAAAAGACATAACTTAATGTGGCTATAACAGCGCGGACCATTCTTCTCCGCCGTGTGCCATGTTTTGTGTGGCGCGGGATTAAGGATCAGATTATGCATAAAGAATGAGCCTAAATTTACACGAGGTCTTCGGTTTTTTTTCGTCTTCCTGTCTTCCTGACACTTTTCTGATCTGTAATGGAACCGTTTTTGCCGTTGTTGAAAGGGTTGTTTTTGTGAGGTTTTGTTGCTGTTTATAATCGCGTCGAAAAAGAAGATTTCTTATGAATTACCACAACAATGCTGTTATATTTTCAGACAGATCATAGCAAGACATCAGCAAGGAATGTATTCTTTCTCGTTCTGCTGCACATCTCCACAAAGAGATAACATACAGCGCAGGTACATTGAATCCTAATAAACTCACACAAAGCTCCATCAATCTGCAAGCAGCAGTGCTCGTCTAGCGTCACGATCGCACGACAATAAACTTAATGTTTACACTTCGCATACAAATGCGGAGGATAGCGCCCGTGTTGTGTTCGCGAACGCTTCCCGCTTCTGTGTCACCATACTTTCTCGTTTTCCCTACGGCCACAGGTGTGGATGATTTATATCCAGCTCGTCAACATTTAATAGAGGCACCGACAGCGGGGGCCCACGCCGAGCATAGCGCATCCTTTTATGTTGCGATATGAGCCTACAACCTACCCTGCTACGCTGCAGCGGAAAACGAATTTGATGGACATGAACGCTAACGGGTCTCGGGATGCGGACGGGGGAAAAAACGAGGGTAAAATTAGGAGCACTCTTTTATGGCGCTAAGTGCCGACCGAAGCCAAGAAAAGGTTGCTACGGCTGCGGGCTGTGGCACGGAGCCGCTCGGCAATCACCTGCTGCATGAGTTTTCGCTTTTCGCCAGTGTGTGTGTGTGTGTGTTTGCCAACAGATGATCTTCACTGGGTATAGGTCATAATTTATGAAATCAAACAATGGAAAACGAGAAACAGGGCAAGTGGCAAGTGTATCGGGCAGTGCGCGCCCCCGAGATCGGGACGCATGATGGCGGCACTAGCGGGTCTTTATTCTTGCTGCGGCAGGTCCTGTCCGAAGCGTTCGACGTACGGTTACGCCCCCGTACGGGAAAACTGAAATTAGCAGGTACATGAGAAATATTTATACTTTTATAGAGCTCCGATGAGTGCACGGCGGTGCAGCCTCTTTTACTGAAGGCTAATTGAAAGAATTCCTAGAACAAACCTGTTGCTTCGATTGATTTTTTTGTATCGCTGCTTGAAATGAAACGTACGAGTAAAACAAACGGTGAGACATCGCAGAATTGTGAGAAACGTTCATAGCTGTGAGTTTGTTGAGATGTTGTTAGTGTCTTGGAAGTTTTTTTATGTTTCAGTTGTGAATTACCTGCTACATCTAACTGCAACAAATATGACACAAATATCAAATAGCGACAAAATTACGCCTCATCACTAACGTAGATTCGTTATTGGAATACGATTAATATGCGCCATATCTGTTAGATGCAATTTATTTGTATGCAACATTCAGGCTTTTACTGTTTGGTAAGTACAGAACACAGAAGAACCCAGCCACATAACTCAACTCCGAAATAGTCAAACGCCTGGTCGTCACTTTGATTTTAGCCCATCTTTGTTTATATTATTTATTATTTTGCTATGTTATGTGCCGACACTAGCTAATATTGCTAAGTTTTTCTTTGATTTGGGTTTTAAGCTTAGGTTAGCTTTAGGTAAGAGTCAGTTTAAAAGTTGTCTTAAGTTGACAACCTACTTCGTACACAGTGGAAGAACTTAAAGTTTTAAAACTATCATCAGTCTGGCAAGAGCGCACACAATTTCTATAGGTCAAGTATGTGGTGTCTAATTCGCAACGTTTATGTGTATTAACTTCCCTTGAGTTACCTTACGCCTGTATCCATGTGTTTCATGTACCATATAGAATCTTCATCATCAGTGTTCGATTTATTTACTCTAACATATTAAAATGAAACAAACTAATTCTACTAGCCACTAGCTGATATTTTTCCGTCGGGCTCGTGCGGAAGCAAACCACGAGCACACCGCAGCAGCAGCAGCAGCATCAGCGGACTACATGCATGCGTTATTTATGGGGCCCTGATTCCGACCGATTGTTTCCGTTTGGAGGTGATTTTTCTTCGACCCGTTACAGGTTGTACTAACGAAATCGCCACGGGAGCAAAGCGCGAATGTGCGTTGCGTCGATGGCAGTCGCTTTGACGCTGGTGTGTTGGAATACAAACACGTCGCTGCAGGGAGTTGTGTGATCTTCGGTGCTCCAAAAATTATCTATGAATTCTAGTTAAATATGGGAAATTCTTGCCGCTTCTCAGGAGCAAACAATCTTCCACTTTGCGTTTCATCATCCGCCCAAACATCGCCGGGCTGGGCCTAATCAGGTGGGCTTGCTTTTCCAGGGCAAGATTACGATTATTCACAATCAAACGACATCTCTCCAGTATCCTGCGGCGTACTGGGCGACTACATGACGTTTGAATGCCCGAACGGTGCAGATCGTCATCTTCACAGTAGCATCCGACAGTGCGACCTTTTGTTTGTTTCGCCTTATCTGGCGTGCGCTACAGTCAGCCTATCGTGGCTCGTGTGCGCTCGCCTATCAAGGAAATAATTTGGTGTAGACAAAACTCCAACCAGTAGATAAAGCCAACAAGCCCGCAAAACAGTGTCACTGAAGCGTGCGCGTGTCTGCCGGCGGCACACGAACTCTCGCGACGTGTGCGCCCGGAGGCACCGACAGCGGGGGCCCACGCCGAGCATAGCGCATCCTTTTATGTTGCGATAAGAGCCTACAACCTACCCTGCTACGCTGCAGCGGAAAACGAATTTGATGGACATGAACGCTAACGGGTCTCGGGATGCGGACGGGGAGTTTATTGTCGTGCGATCGTGACGCTAGACGAGCACTGCTGCTTGCAGATTGATGGAGCTTTGTGTGAGTTTATTAGGATTCAATGTACCTGCGCTGTATGTTATCTCTTTGTGGAGATGTGCAGCAGAACGAGAAAGAATACATTCCTTGCTGATGTCTTGCTATGATCTGTCTGAAAATATAACAGCATTGTTGTGGTAATTCATAAGAAATCTTCTTTTTCGACGCGATTATAAACAGCAACAAAACCTCACAAAAACAACCCTTTCAACAACGGCAAAAACGGTTCCATTACAGATCAGAAAAGTGTCAGGAAGACAGGAAGACGAAAAAAACCGAAGACCTCGTGTAAATTTAGGCTCATTCTTTATGCATAATCTGATCCTTAATCCCGCGCCACACAAAACATTCTACAACCTACCCTGCTACGCTGCAGCGGAAAACGAATTTGATGGACATGAACGCTAACGGGTCTCGGGATGCGGACGGGGAAAAAACGAGGGTAAAATTAGGAGCACTCTTTTATGGCGCTAAGTGCCGACCGAAGCCAAGAAAAGGTTGCTGCGGCTGCGGGCTGTGGCACGGAGCCGCTCGGCAATCACCTGCTGCATGAGTTTTCGCTTTTAGCCAGTGTGTGTGTGTGTGTGTGTGTGTTTGCCAACAGATGATCTTCACTGGGTATGGGTCATAATTTATGAAATCAAACAATAGAAAACGAGAAACAGGGCAAGTGGCAAGTGCATCGGGCAGTGCGCGCCCCCGAGATCGGGACGCATGATGGCGGCACTAGCGGGTCTTTATTCTTGCTGCGGCAGGTCCTGTCCGAAGCGTTCGACGTACGGTTACGCCCCCGTACGGGAAAACTGAAATTAGCAGGTACAAGAGAAATATTTATACTTTTATAGAGCTCCGATGAGTGCGCGACTGTGCGGCTTCT
This sequence comes from Anopheles cracens, assembly GCA_002091845.1. Lineage (NCBI taxonomy): Eukaryota > Metazoa > Arthropoda > Insecta > Diptera > Culicidae > Anopheles > Anopheles cracens. The sequence goes on along the minus strand of KZ067662.1, from coordinate 107,729 downwards.
TTTACTGAAGGCTAATTGAAAGAATTCCTAGAACAAACCTGTTGCTTCGATTGATTTTTTGTATCGCTGCTTGAAATGAAACGTACGAGTAAAACAAACGGTGAGACAGGATTTTGAGAAACGTTCATAGCTGTGAGTTTGTTGAGATGTCGTTAGTGTCTTGGAAGTTTTTTTTTATGTTTCAGTTGTGAATTACCTGCTACATCTAACTGCAACAAATATGACACAAATATCACATAGCGACAAAATTACGCCTCATCACTAACGTAGATTCGTTATTGGAATACGATTAATATGCGCCATATCTGTTAGATGCAATTTATTTGTATGCAACATTTAGGCTTTTACTGTTTGATAAGTACAGAACACAGAAAAACTCTCTATGGTTTAAATGAGCCACATAACTCAACGCCGAAACAGTCAAACGCCTGGTCGTCACTTTGATTTTAACCCATCGTTGTTTATATTATTTATTATTTTGCTATGTAATGTGCCGACACTAGCTAATATTGCTAAGTTTTTCTTTGACTTGGGTTATAAGCGTAGGTTAGCTTTAGGTAAGAGTCAGTTTAAAAGTTGTCTTAAGTTGACAACCTACTTCGTACACAGGGGAAGAACTTCAAGTTTTAAAATTATCATCAGTCTGGCAAGAGCGCACACAATTTCTATATGTCAAGTATATGGTGTCTAATTCGCAACGTTTATGTGTATTAACTTCCCTGGAGTTACCTTACGCCTGTATCCATGTGTTTCTTGTACCATGTAGAATCTTCATCATCAGTGTTCGATTTATTTACTCTAACATATTAAAATGAAACAAACTAATTCTACTAGCCACTAGCTGATATTTTGTCTTCTACAGTTAAAACTAGTTGGACAGCATTTTCAACCTTATAATATGTGCATGGTGATTAATATTCGATAGTTTCATCTGCTTCCACAATCAAAACAAACAAAGATAATTAAAGCAGCACACAACAAAAAGAGTAGAACATGAAAAACATTTTATAAAGATAATGATACAATTTGTAACACTGTCAAAACCGAGCGGTCATTGTGATCTTTAACAAAACCGCATTGCTTGATTATTACCAAAACAAAAACAATAAACAAAAAGAGGATTTGCACAAATCTGAAGCATGCACAGCTTAAAGCCAGAAAGTACCTATTTTTATAATATTTCCCTAATTTTAGACATTTTAAAGAAATTAATACAGTCCTATATTTAATTAAATTTTTATTTTTATCCACACAATCTCTCTCTTTGCACGTGAATAAAATTGCGTAAGATAAGTTTTTTAAAACACATTTATAAAAATGGAATTTAATTGTTGTTCAAAACGAGACCACCAAAAACTGAAAAAAACTGGAGAAACTAGAAGAACGTAGTTCTATTTATCACGTAAAAACGCGCTTATACATTTAGTCTTTCAATTAAGGTTCAGTTCCTACAATATACAGATAAGAAATTAACAGTCCCAGTCAGCCAAGTCGTCGATTGCAGAAGCGTCATTATATCCACAGACTAGTGTAAGATGACTTCCAGCACATGCCCAAGAAAATTAAAATAATAAAAAATAATAAATTCACTCTTATCCGAAAGTAAGCTGCTAGCCTAGCTTCTGCAGCACTGTCTATTTTTCCATCAATTATCTTTACAGTAAACTCCACAAACTAGTTCGCAAGTGTCTTCCCTTCCCCGTGCGTGTATCGCTGTTTAAAAGTATGTTTTCTCCAGTGGCGCCAACAAACACACGGCATAATGTCTTTCCTGTGTTAAACCCAGCACCGATATCCCCCTTGCTGAACGAAAACGACTCACACAGCTCGTTTGGCTGGCCCGGCTTCCGCGCGTATGTGGGAGTGGGTAATTTTAATAATTTTGAAACACAAACAAAATTGAGATCTCATGTTTTTGACCCCCGGGTCACCACATGGGGCATGAGTGGGTAATTTTAATAATTTTGAAACACAAACAAAATTGAGATCTCATGTTTTTGACCCCCGGGTCACCACATGGGGCACTACGGGCTCGTTAGTTCGGTAGTTTTATGCGACCGTCCATGGCTGGCTGTGTGCACTGGGTGGGTGCATTTAAAGTTTGCCAATCGCTTCGGGCTTCTGTAAAAGGCTATGGTGCATGACGTGGGCATTGTTTATAAACACACTGACCTGCTTAATTCACTCCTCCATTTTCATATCTTATCGATTGGCCATTTCTTCAAACGGTTGAAAGACGAAATTTAAATTGTTTAACGCATGTCTTGTTAATATTCTCTCGAAATGTCTACAACTTTCTTTATATTGTTACAGTGTCTATAAGAACAACTAAAAAACACATCCCATCATGCGTGTTTCTAAATATATCAAAAGAATATTGACTTAATTTTAACAAAATTGAGTCCTTACGAAATGGCTATAAACACATATACATAAACAATATTCACCAACCTTTAATAAAATCGTACCGTTTTGTTTGAATTCCGCTCGCTTTCTCGCTCACTACCCAAAGCACCATTTCTGCAATCAATGAAGTGTGAATGCCCACGGCAACGCGCCAGATTTTCGGTTGCTGAAATATTTTAATCCCTGCTCTCTTTGCCGACAACTCCCAGCTGCAGGCCGTATCGCTGGCTAAATAAACCACTGGCCGGACAAACTTCGCCACGCATCCTGCAAGTATCGTGAAAAAGCGAGCCAAAAAAATTACTAGCCCGTGCGCGAAGATGGTACAAAATTGCGCCCTCTCCACCGCGGTAACGGTCGAATAATGGAAGTATAAATAAATAATTTTTCACATTTCAAGACCGCATACATATTTATGCCTCCGTCTCGTCGCCTTTCTCGACGGTTCGCTTTTCCACCGGGGCCACCCGAGGGGGCGTGCTTTGTTGTGTCGCCATTATGCTCCGGTCGGAACTTTTCCGAGGCGAGTTTTTCGAACGGGCCACTCTGCCGAAAGGAAATTTTGAAGTCTCGCTACCTCCGGGCATCTCATTTGTCTTGCTGTCGAAACACGTGAGCCAGACCTCAGCGGTGGCTCGGAGGCTCTTAATTCCCCTGCGGAACACACCCTTCATTTGTCTTGCTGTCGAAACACGTGAGCCAGACCTCAGCGGTGGCTCGGAGGCTCTTAATTCCCCTGCGGAACACACCCGTGCGTGCGATGGTTCGTCCTGGCTGGGCACACCCGCGTGGCCGCTCGGGGAAGGTTTGCGTTGCGACGTTTGGGCGTTTTTTTGTTTGCTTCGTTTCTCCGCTGTTGGCATGTCAGGACGGCTGCTGTTTGCCCTTTTGTAAATAAGTATCAACCATAATCCGTAACAATTATCGTGCCAAGTGAATCCGAAATGTAGCGCAATGGCAATCGGCTCGGATCGGATCGGTAACAAACCAAATCCGCTTGCACCTCAAGGTAGCGCAACGAAATCCGCCCGGCCATTGTTCCGGCCTGGCACGCTGCACACGGCACCGAACACATGTAATCTTCGGTGCATCGGTGTGCAAGCGGTTCGATGTTATTTTTAATTTCCTTTCCATTTCTGGATCGGGCTTGATTCCCTCTTTTTTTGTTGTTGGTGTTGACCGTCCAACCCCATTCAAGCCCATCCACAGACCGGGCCGTCTCCTTACGCCGCCTTTTCGCCAGCTTAGCCAGCAGGCCGGCCCCGCCACAGGAGCCGTTGTTTTTGTTGCGCCGTGCGATCCCTTTGAACTGCCAGCTTCCATCGACGGCTGGCAAATGGTGTCCGAAGCGGATTAGAACGGAACGAAGCGATTGGAAAATGCCGTGCTGGTTGCGTTCAGGCTGCACTCGGCCTCGGGTTTTTGCACCTCCGGCCGCGTGCATGAATGGAGCATTCGTGGATCTCTGCAACCACGCAAGAAACACGATGAGCAGAAGTAAGCTTTTTTTTGTGTGTGCTCCGAATTGTGTACGTGTACTCAATTAAACGGAAGCTGGAAGTATTGTTGCCTGTTTTTAGACCATTTTGCTTTATTCGCAGAAAAACGTTAAGAATAGGTCTGCTACAAAAAGTTCAGAGGAAAGAGTTTGCTTTTCTATACGAAACAATTGTTTATTGTTATAATCGTTGTTTTATCCTCGAACTCGACTCATAAATATAATAAAAATACGTAGCGATTAATACAAATGATGATCAATTTGTGAAGTTTGAAAAACTGTTTGAACGCTTTCAAGCGCTTTTTGATTTATCTAATTTCCTGTAATAAAAATCGAATTTAATTCTTCAATCTTTTAAATCTTTTAAATGTTTTTTTGTTTTTTATTTTAGTGAAAAATATTTTAGTTTAAAATTACTAAAACTATCTATCAACAAGCATAAATTGAATGAATTGTTAAAATAATGAATTCTAAACGACAGCTTGAAGTAAATAGAAAATGAAATTAATTTAAATGATTGAAGAAAAGGCTTATACTTTTTATGGTGAGAAATATCGTGTAAAAGAAACTTAAAACAATTACTTTCAAAAAAACTTCAAAAAAATATTAAAATATTCTAATAATCCCCTTTCTTGTACCGTTAAGGCACAGCTCAAAGATAACGTTTCAAACAATTTAACAATGTTTATTATATGAAATATGATATAATTATTAGCATAAACAACAGTTTATTTGAAAAAATATTGAAATATTGAAAATTCTGCTGTTTTATGCATTTGCTCAAACAAACTGTGCTTTTAAGAGGTAAAATAAAAACTCATAAAATCTGACCTAATCAAATCCTCATTACGAATCTTGTTTGAAAGGGATGAAATATATTTTAATCCAATGCCAAAACCTTTTAATTTCAATTTTTCGACTGAAAATGAACGAAGGATCGTACGTACTTCCATTTTGTCTGATGAAATACGATTACCTAATTCTGTTAGAAACCAAACGCTGATATCAACCTCCCAGATGAACCTTCCAGAAGGTGGGGACACCTAACGCCGACAATCAACTTCTCATCAGCGATACGAGATTCCTCGAATGACAACCCGGCACCTTTACGGCGCGGGATCGATTTCTTTCGACACCATTCGACAGTCCAGCTCTGGTGGCCGGCCGCCAGACGCGAGGTATATCGTATAAGTGACCACTAATGTAATCATTCCCCATAAATTAATGCCATCACCGAACGTGTAAGCCACCGGAGGCAGCAGACCAACCACGGCACCACGGCCATTAGGAATGTAAGTCGGACGCTGGTCGGGCTGGCTGGCGAGGTCGAAACCGAAGGATAGCTCCGCACACAGCACACAGCACACAGCAGTATCAATTACATTTCTAACAAATGATATTAACTTTTTCTTCTGGCTCGCATCCGCCGCGCGTTTTATCTGCGTTGCATCGCTGCAGCATCTCGCCTGGTTCTCGCTGCTGGTGTCACCCATCGCTTGACCCACCAGGCTTACGCTGTCCGGTCAGCCCTTCGCCTCATTCTCTTTAGCGCCCGGTTCCGTTGAATTTGAAGCGGCTACAATCTAGATCGCCCACGAACTCTCCCGCGTCCTACGCAGCGAAGGGATACTCTTTGAAAGGTGAGGCTGTACAGTGCGCCTGAGTACTTCTCATCGACCTGGGGAGTCCTCGTGTCGACTGGCTCGACTGGCCCTCACGTGTTCGCCTTCTGGTCACATTTCATCGACAATGGGAGTGAGCTCCGATGGGCAAGCGCTTAAAATTTTAATTTGTCGTTCTTCTCAGTGCTTCTCGCTAAAGTTTCTTCTGACCGGTGCTATAACGGATGGGTATTATATTTCACTTTCCTCCCCGATCGGCAATCCAACGGAACCAGGCAAATGAGAATAATTGACCTTTCCCAACAGAACCCCAATGTACATGAGGCGAAGCACGACAAAGCATTTCATCTCTCTCTCTCTCTCTCTCTCTCTCTTCGTTTTGTGTTTTTGTTTGTTTGTTTGTTGTTCTTGCACAACATTTTAGTCGTTTCTCGTTTAATTTTGTTTAAATAATATTTTTGTTATTTACAATTATTATAAACGAGATTAGTTAAAACATATTTGTTAGTCTTCTGTTGGATTTTTGCTTAAGTTCGTTCGTAGATTTATTTTCGTTGGGTGTTCGAAATTTGCGTCAGTTTAAATCAACGGCCCTAACGAACTCGTTAAAACTCATACATCAATGGACATAATGTGCACGGTTTTATATAAAGTTTACGATAATGTTTACGTTTTAACGATAAAATGAGTTAGGTCTGGTGTTTGTCGGACTGCATCAAGATAATTGTATCAATTGGTATGTTGATATTATGCGGATATTCGCAGATACTCTAATTTTCAAGCTTAAATTTAGGACAATAAAGTTTGACAAATTTAATTATACATAGTATTTTTCAAAACAAATTGTTCAACCGAAATCGCATTACAGAAAAATAAAAAAATCACAACGTCGCCAAGCATTCAGAATTTTTCATCAATATAACGTGTTTAATATGATGAACACAATGACTGAAACATCTCCAAATGTAAATAATGTTAAATTAGAATTATGATATACGGCCTGAACATTTCCTATAAAAAAGGAATGAAGATCGAATATAAAAAAATATGTTTCCCTTTTATCTTTTCTGATAACCTGACACCGTGATTGTTAGACACTTCATTCATGTATTTATTACCTATTTCCTTTTATACTCTTGATTAACTTGATAAAAAAACATCTTATCTATTAATTTTAAAATGTATTTAAAAGTATACTATTCCATGGCATTATGTTCAATTTTAAAGCACGATTCAATAAAACAAAAATAATCTGATATGATTATCTGCCCACTGTGTCCCAGCGTACATTGCGGCCTAGGGCCGACCGCTGTGGGTGCGCCAAATCGGCGAAAAAGGACCCGATGACCACAAACGGGTCGGTACAGATGAAAGATACCCTTGAGTGGGACGAAAATGAGGAGACCCAAAAAAAAAAAGATCTGCGTACCCAAGAAAGTTCATTTGACTGAGGCTTAGTGAAGAAAACGGTCCGTTTTCGATGCCATTACCTTGCGCACTTTATGACTACTTGGCTGAGCGTGCAGCCGGGATAATCTGATATTATGATTTAAAAACTGATATTATGCTTTAACTATGCAACCATTACAAAGCCTTTGGCGGCCGAAATCCACCAACAGCTTTCATGCGCTAGAGACAAAAACCGAATTGAAAGGATAGGCAGCCGAAATGGGTGGGAAAACAGATTTGCACAGTCGTTCAATCGCACCGAGAGTGCCGACGACGACGACACAAAGCAGACGATCAAGAATGGGCAGTCTGCGTTGGAAAACTCGATAACCGCATAATGTGAAAAGATGTCAGAAACTTTCGTCGGAAAATGCTTTTTTTCCTTCCCGCTTCACAGTCGTTTCGAGGTTCGCCTGGTAATGGTCAGCATTGAAGAAAAGGAAAGGTGATTGCATTTACGCTTTTGTTCCTCATAGTGTTTAAGTAGAGAAAAATAAATGCCACATGAAAAATAGTCTTTTAAAAACACGCAACTGAATTTCATGTGTATTACGTAAATGCATGATTCGATAACATTTTAAATTAAAGTTTTCTTTATTTGAAGAAAAACATCTTTAGCAGAGCTCAAAAGATAAAAAACATCATTTTTCTCATCCATAGTGAGTCTCCTTTTGTTCATACCGAGACATTGAGTCCAATAAAAACTTTGATTTTATCCAGCCAAACTTTCCTCTAGCCGCCAGAGGAGGAAACACACCATTTCCGCCCCCGGACGTGGGCGGCTTCTCGCAGCAGTCGCCAGCAAAAAGGGATTTTGTAATTTATGCAATCGTGGAAAAGTAATATTACAATCACTCGCTGGATGCCGCCAAATGGAATAAATCAAAAGTGTCTAAAGCCGAAGCACGCCGTCTGACGAGTTTGACATTGACATTTCATTATAAATTCTAAGACGCCGGAATTTCGCACAGGCCGCTCCGGAAGTCTTCGGAAGAGAGTTTGGTGCAAAAACGTGAAACACACTGGCCAGTGGAATCACGACCACACACCAGTCGGTAACTGTCAGATGCCCTGTCGACAGGGTTTGCAGCACTCGGACTTGAAGTGCGGCGGTTAGCACAAACAGAAATACAAACCTTCCCTAAGTGGGTGGCAGCAGCTCGTTTACATATTATTAAACCTTTCGCAATGGCGACGGGGTCTGAGTGCGCTTTCTGTGTGTGTTTGTGTGTGTGTGTGCCCTGTGAGACTGCACCGAAGTCATGTACGAAGCGCTTCCGTGCGGTTACGCAGCGCGCTCGCTCATGGATGCACGGGAGCCATGTTATGAGTTTTCGTACGTGGGACGAGAAAATATTTGCTACATGAACCTATTATCCGGCCGGCACAGCCTGGAGGTATGTTTGAAGTGATCTTTATTGTAAGAGTGTTTCAGTTTTTTTTTACAGCGGCCTTTGGATGATGTTCTTGTTGCACAGGCCGCCACAAATCATTTCAGTTGAATGGTATCTGCAGGGAATTATTTTGCTCCATCGTCCAGTATCGGTAGCTGCGAAAGTTACCGCCATTTGTTTATATAAGCTCCTTGCCAAAAAAACGGTCTTATTAAACGATCGAAGACAAAGTAGTTGAAGTTATCAATAAGTTTGCGTTAATCGGATAGGGATTATATTTATTTTTTATATTTGGCAGTGTTTGAATGCGGTGCGCATCTGTAAAGAACTTTGAGATGTGTGTTTCTCGTTTTAAGCCGTCTCTACTGTCCAGCATAGTACTCCCAAATCGTTGTATTGTAAATTGATTACTAGGTCAAGCCACCAAGTTGATTGCATTTTCTCGGGCTTTCATTCAGCTTTCGATTTCATCTGTCATAACTTCCGCATTTGCAAGTAGAACACCTTCAACTACCATCAACTAAAATATGCCTAAACGATGATGTAACATCAACAACTGTTTGTGTATCTGATATCATAATAAAATTGAAATGTCTTATCATGTTCTATCAGCGATTACATGTACGTTTAAAATAATCACTAAGGGCATTCTCCTAATTCAATTCTTCTAATTTATATTTTTTCTTGTACAGGAAACTAGAACTAGAAATTAAACAGCAGATGCTGAACAACACTATTCTATTAACAGTGACGACTGTATTTTTTTACAATAACCATTTTTAAATTAAAATTTACCAAATGCTGGTAGTAAAGTTTTCGAGACCCTAACCTAACTAGAAACTAGTTAAAAGATCATTAAACGTTAGTGATCATATTCCATTTTGAATTTTAATTATTTTTTTCAATCTCAAATAAAAATGTACTACTTTGTTGATTCCACATTAATCATCATCATTTGCATCTCTGAGCAAATAAATAATAACTTCATTTCTTATTTGACCAATTAACCCACTCATTCATCATCTTGAACGAAAGCGCAAAGAAACAATGAGGGTTGATGATCGCTGTAAGGCAGGCAATACAACAGACAAGCGATAGAGATAGAAACAAAAACCGATCCTAAACGCTAAAGTTCAACCATTCCATGCACCTTGGCGTACGCTCACTCCACCGACTGTAAATGAGCTGAAATAATAATAAAAAGTAATAAAAATGGCGTTAATTTTATGGGCCGATGAACACGTAATCGGAAATATCCGTTCTTTCCTGGTGTGTGCTTTCGATTGAAGCCCGCATTTTCACCCAAAATGGAGGTGAATGTTGACAGTTGATAGATGTCTGCATACTGCTCGCACCGAGGTTCCCGCTCGGCGGAGTGGCTCTACTCTGAGGAATATTTCCAGACCCTCCTCAACACGAGTTCGTTCTTTAAGAAACACCCCTCGAACCAATGATCATGGTCTAGCTAGTGCAGCTGGTTGAAGGTGCGTGAGCAACCAAGCGACACACCATGAGACCTTGCCCCACCGAGCGTACGTAATCATATTTCTGCCACCTTGCGGCTTCCACCGTCTTGGGGTGGATCTTAGCTGACGCGAGCTGTTTTTTTTTACAGCGTATGGCTGTTACCTACACTATGCCGGTCATCCACGAGGGGTTTTCATTGGCTGCTAATTACTGACAAAAAATTAGCATAAAGAGGCCAGCGTGCGGTGCTAGTGGCGATCGCATCGAGCAGAACGAACAATGGGCGTGCATGTATTATGCTTATTTTCTCCACAAACACGCACACATACACGCACACACGAACGGAACCCGGTCGGACCTCCTTCGACGAGAACAAAGGATCATTGCGTACGTTTGACACTTGAACTTTAGTGTATCCTTTTGCGGCATATTGGAACGGTCTGGAACGGATCGCCGGATCCTTTGACAATCTTGCCTTCTCTTTGATGTAGAACGCACCATTATTTACATACGGCCCTAAAAAATTATCGCCATTTGAACTTTCTTTCTTTTTTCATCGTTCGTGGTGAAAAGGAAAGATCAAATTCGACCGCCGGCGGCGTAGAAATGGTGTATTCTGCAACTGCTGCGTGTGGGCAATGGAAAGTTCTTTCTTACTAACGTCTTGATAACCTTGAGAGAAGAGCAACAATCTTCCTGTGTGACCATTGTAAGAGTTGGCCGATATTGAGAAGCAATATATGAAGAAACATATAACATACCAAAAAAACCGTCATCCCACCCGATTGCCATCACATCGGTTGACCAGCCACTCAGCCTGTGATCGTATCACTTTCGGTCACTTCAATCGAAGTGCTCTCATAATACAAGTCATTTCCTCCAACAATGCGCCGATGTACGCGGGCAGTCGCTCCGTAAACTTCCTCCAGCTTCTGCTCCCAACGGAAGCCCTTTGTTGATTCCACATTAATCATCATCATTTGCATCTCTGACAAAATAAATAATAACTTCATTTCTTATTTGACCAATTACCCCACACATTCATCATCTTGAACGAAAGCGCAAAGAAACAATGAGGGTTGATGATCGCAGTAAGGCAGGCAAGACAACAAACAAGCGATAGAGGCAGAAACAAAAACCGATCCTCAACACTAAAGTTCAGCCATTCCATGCACCTTGGCGTACGCTCACTCCACCGACTGTAAATGAGCTGAAATAATAATAAAAAGTAATAAAAATGGCGTTAATTTTATGGGCCGATGAACACGTAATCGGAAATATCCGTTCTTTCCTGGTGTGTGCTTTCGATTGAAGCCCGCGTTTTACCCAAAATGGAGGTGAATGTTGACAGTTGATAGATGTCTGCATACTGCTCGCACCGAGGTTCGCGCTTGGCGGAGTGGCTCTACTCTGAGGAATATTTTCAGACCCTCCTCAACACGAGTTCGTTCTTTAAGAAACACCCCTCCAACCAATGATCATGGTCTAGCTAGTGCAGCTGGTTGAAGGTGCGTGAGCAACCAAGCGACACACTATGAGACCTTGCCCCACCGAGCGTACGTAATCATATTTCTGCCACCTTGCGGCTTCCACCGTCTTGGGGTGTATCTTAGCTGACGCGAGCTGTTTTTTTTTACAGCGTATCGCTGTTACCTACACTATGCCGGTCATCCACGAGGGGTTTTCATTGGCTGCTAATTACTGACAAAAAATTAGCATAAAGTTTCCAGCGTGCGGTGCTAGTGGCGATCGCATCGAGCAGAACGAACAATGGGCGTGCATGTATTATGCTTATTTTCTTCTTTCTCTACACGCCTCAAGAAAGTTCACAAAATGGTCGCTACATATCTGCCAACAAGATGTTCCTTTTAGCATGTTTTATCTTCTGCTTGTTAACGGAGGTGTGTGAGAAATAAGATCAATATTTAAGATGTCTTCAACTAACTCATTTTATATATTTCTTCTTATATTTGAGAATAATTTATTTTTTTCTCTAAATTTTGCATTCAAGTGTTTGACTAAAATCAACACAATGAATCATAACTAAAAAAACTAGATCTATTTACAGCTGCTCGTAATTCAAATAGAACCAAAAGTCCCATTTCCCTGTTGATCGCAGTAAGGCAGGCAAGACAACAAACAAGCGATAGAGGCAGAAACAAAAACCGATCCTCAACACTAAAGTTCAGCCATTCCATGCACCTTGGCGTACGCTCACTCCACCGACTGTAAATGAGCTGAAATAATAATAAAAAGTAATAAAAATGGCGTTAATTTTATGGGCCGATGAACACGTAATCGGAAATATCCGTTCTTTCCTGGTGTGTGCTTTCGATTGAAGCCCGCGTTTTACCCAAAATGGAGGTGAATGTTGACAGTTGATAGATGTCTGCATACTGCTCGCACCGAGGTTCGCGCTTGGCGGAGTGGCTCTACTCTGAGGAATATTTTCAGACCCTCCTCAACACGAGTTCGTTCTTTAAGAAACACCCCTCCAACCAATGATCATGGTCTAGCTAGCGGGCCACACGCGCTTTAATACCCTGCTGACGATACCCAACACCAAACCGTTCGCCGCCGAAGCCAACAATGTCAACATGCGATTCGATACAAAATTGTCTCCACATTTAAGGAACAAAACAGGCATAAACATGAGTACGTAGCATGCCGGCCGCGCAGCAAATGGTGAGAATCGGATTGTTAACTGTACAAATAAGGTACCGCCCGAACTGGTGGGGCCACTTCTCCACCGAAAGATCACCCTTCGCACGGTATTTCGAGGTGTTCAGGGAGGAGGAAATTGTTTGAATCCGGATGCAACGCTTTTGGCGATGCGCGATGGTTAAACGCACACACACACAAGGACGTTGAGGAGTTGGAGTCGGAGTCGGAGTCTTATCCATTACACAGACCTTAGCATTGATTATTCGTTTCTGCCCTTCCAGGACGCTCTAACGTCCGACGGTTCCGCAATCATCGCGGCCCTTCTCCTCGCAGTGGATCTCGCGTTTTTGTTTATCCCTTTCCGCCTGGGAGGATTTTCGTTTCTGTTTTTTTTTCTTCTTCTTCTGCTGTTGCTGCTCTCGCGTGGTTCATCTCCTTCAGCTGCTTCTTGTTTTCGCTTAATTTAACCGTGCCACCACTAGCACGGTGGTCACCGAGCTCAAGATCACTCTCACCCGCGGACACTCGCCCGGCTGCCCGTGCAGACTCCGCGGGCGAACGCAGACGGAGCAATTCCGGGAAGATGTTTTATGTGTTTACAAACTGTCGATTAATTGATTTCATTATATCATTGTCGGCGTTGTCGCGGGCTTCGGTAGGCGACGGTGACGGAGGACGGTGCGGAAAACTTTTCTTCCATTCCCACCGGAGGCGGATGGGTTTGATGAATGTTTCTGCTTTTGCTGAATCGTTTTTTTTTCTTTGCGAACCTTTTTGGCGTGCAAACTGTGATGGATGCGAGAAAGCGTTGCGATTGAGACCAGCATGGGTTTGTTGTTAATTTACGATGTATAGTAGACATTATACTTTTTCAACGGGTGAAATGTTTTTAACTTGCGCAATAATACATTAAAGAACTTTCTTAATTTGTTGTAATGTAATGTGATATTTATTTTAATGAACAATGTGTCAGTACTTGAATTGCAGTAGGATAGAATTGTTAGTTCTTCTTCAAGCTTAATATAATCTTCTCGAATATTGGTTATATTATCAGTCTGAGATTATTGAGAACAATATTGTCTATTCAAACCTCAAACTTCAAAAACGATAAAACGATCATATTCAAACCTATGATGAAAAAGAACTTATAAGTTGTAAAGTAAAACAGACAAGTCATCATAAAGCACCAATTACAGACGTTAAAACAACTAAATCGAAGCGAAGCAAACATTGCTTGCTTTACGAAATTGTTACCATTAAAGACTGGCGTTTTGCTACACAACATTAGCTTGTACAGCATTATCTAGCAAATAGCAGTTTATGCTGGCTAGTTGATATAATAATGATCATTTATTGTTCATGTACTTGATGTATTTAATGCATTTAGAATAGTTGAATTGATTAATACCACCGTGATATAAACTTTGATTATCTTACTTTTAACTTTGGTAATAAAATAGAGCTTAGGGCATGACTTGCCGAATAATTTTTAAAACGTTTGTTCAAGTAAAAAAAGATTACTAAAATAAAAAATACTTATCCAGTTTACTTCTACGTTTGTTCTCTGTATCATAATATCAGGGTTTTGAAGGACTTAATTTACGTCAAACTCTCTTCTCTCCCAAACATCATACGAAATTCCAAAGGATGAATTTATGATAAATCTTTTTTTTTCTTCTTCTTCTGCTGTTGCTGCTCTCGCGTGGTTCATCTCCTTCAGCTGCTTCTTGTTTTCGCTTAATTTAACCGTGCCACCACTAGCACGGTGGTCACCGAGCTCAAGATCACTCTCACCCGCGGACACTCGCCCGGCTGCCCGTGCAGACTCCGCGGGCGAACGCAGACGGAGCAATTCCGGGAAGATGTTTTATGTGTTTACAAACTGTCGATTAATTGATTTCATTATATCATTGTCGGCGTTGTCGCGGGCTTCGGTAGGCGACGGTGACGGAGGACGGTGCGGAAAACTTTTCTTCCATTCCCACCGGAGGCGGATGGGTTTGATGAATGTTTCTGCTTTTGCTGAATCGTTTTTTTTTCGCGATGGTTAAACGCACACACACACACAGTTCGAACAGACCGAACCCGCCGGAACACACGATTGCGGAAGGACACCCGGTAGCATAAGCTGCTCCGCAACACTGGTAGTCGGCATCGGCTGTTTGTACAATTTCACGCCCCGCGGTGGGTATAAAGAATGGAGGAAATCATCTTCACGCCTGCCGCCGGCACACCTCGCCCCACACTCGGTGAGTGTTCCGTGACAGTGAAGATCCTCTTTTTACACCCGAACTTCATTCCTCACCAAGCAACGCAAGCGGGTGGCTGACCTGAGAATGACGGCAGCACAGGCGATAGCACGGCCCTTGATGGAATCGCGCGTGATCGCCACGAAGATTTGGATGGGATCGGTGGACGCGGTGGGATCGGAAACGAAACGAACCAGGCGATCGATCTTCAAAGGGCAGAGCGAATGCCTCCGTTGACGGTTCTTGGTTGAAAAAAAACCACCTCCGGTGCGGTCTAAGAAGATTCTGAGATTTTGTTCCCGGCCGCTCAGTGCCGTCGCTCCGGTGGAGGCTGTTCCAAGTGTAAATCGATCGAATCCAATACAATAAATTAGCATCAAAGGTATCCGCCACACAGCGCGATCGGACGATTGCTTTGCTGCTGCCGCGCGGGCCGAATCGCGGCTCTCCCGTCTGGCGAGTCGAACCATTCCGGGGGGGAAAATTTCTGGAGGGATTTTGACGAGCTCTCCACGGCATGTCGCTCCGCGGTCGCCTCGGCGGTACTGTGGGAGGTGAAGCGGACTGTGTGAAGTGGCGAATTGATCGCCACGAGACAAGTCTGTAAAGCTGAAATGAGCTGCTAAACGAAGTCTGTGTGAAACAGAACAAAATGGTAAGACA
>KZ067662.1:65973-78495 GCA_002091845.1 Anopheles cracens | reverse complement strand
CTCAATATTGATGATGAAAAGAAAATGATTCAATAAATATAAGACACATGTGTCGGAATAGTTTGTTAACTACATACCCCAGCTTGATTAATGGTCTGATACCCAATTTTATAGACTTGAGATATGGCTACCTGTTCTTTGAAAATTAAATGAAAATTTGAGGAAATAGATAAGCATAGTGTTTCCTTGTACTCTAGGTTGTACAAAACAAAAATAGTTGTTTAAGGATTTTTTTCGTCCCAAGTCAATACATGAAGTAGTGGATTAATCCTCAATGATTTGTTGAAGTTATCCCCAAGAGCCCTTGTGACAAACATGTATAGAAAAAGCAAATATTAATAAAAAGAAGTCCGGTACTGGATTCCTTCCTTGCCACGACAATCGACTGCTTATCAAGAAGTAAGCGACAAGGCGATCAAGAAATAACAAGTGCAACTATCCTGTTTTAAATCCGAAAAAACCGTAGACCTTTTTTATCATCTTATCGTAATCCATCTATATAACATCTTCGAATCTTACACAACGAGCTCAATTCAAATGATTTGTAATTTGAGGTTTGCTTTATTTTAATATTGTAATTATTAAATAGACATGATTGGCATCGCAATTGGGAACAATGTTTTATTGTATCGGCACATGTTTGGAACGTGGATTTAGAAGTAAAATAAGAGAGAAAAGAATCAAATTCCACATAAGATTAAAAGAATAAACCCAATCTTTGCAACAAAAAAATAGCCTAACATTGCCAAAACAGCCGACCCTCCGTTCATTCTCATAACAAACGCAATTAACTTAAAATGATAGCCGCTTGGTACCGCCGAAAGTACTATTACGTTAAGGCACACATGTGCCCTCCTCGAAAAAAAACCTTCAACCATTTTGCGCTCGACAGGTTCACTTCAAGCTGCCTCAACGCTCCGCGTTTTCGCAGTTCGGCGCATCAACAAAGCCCGGGCAAAACCTGATCCGCTCCGTTCCGTTGTCTTTGCGCCATAATTCCATCATTCGATCTTTGAGCCCGAAAAAAAACACATACACAGACGTAGAAAACGAAACCTCGTTAGTACGTACCATAATTGGGAGCGGGCACCGCTAAACCGTTCTCCGCGGACCCGTTGACGATGACGAGGTCGGAAAGCTCGAAAGCCCGGGAGGAGCGCGCCGGGACGCGAGGCACGCCCCGCGCAATCAACGGCTTGAAATCTGAATCCGTCAATCGAGTCAAAATACACCAATCGGTATTTATATATCTTAATGCCCGGCACCGGACTTATCGCGAGTGTGCTTCGGTTTTTCGCTACTTCTAGGCCCGGAATGGCCGAAGTTCTGGGCGCGTTTCGGTTTTTGGGGGTTAAATTGTTCCGAACATTCTTCTGCTCGGCTCGGCTCGCTTGGGCAGCGTAAGAATTTTTAATGGATTCAAAGAACCGACCTACCTTGCCACTTTGTTCGAGGCACGCTACGGAGCGCTGCTGGAGCGGTTGGAAATTTATCAAAGATCTTCTTCCAAACACAAATCGTTCAAAGGTTCGCTAGACGGGGCAGCGGCTCTGGTCGGGCTCTGTTCAGCGCTCCCAGCATCCCAGGGTTCGGTCTGCATGCTGGTAGCCTGCCTGCCGCAGACGGCTCGTTAGCGCGCGGGCACACGGGCACGGGTGTAACGAGGACGTTGGAAAGTTTTTCGACATGAAAAATAGAACTTCATAACTCTCGCCTTCCTCGCGCAGCTCATCGCTTTGATAGACGGGCGGATGCGTTTCGGGCGTCGTGATACTTTTGAATCTTGATAAAGGCTACCCTGACGGGACCGGGGAGAAACCTCGATGCAAACCATCAGATAGCACCGGCGGTCCGATGGCTCATCTGCCTCCCGCTCGGGGCCGGTTTCTAGTACCGACAAATATTGTGCGCCCGAAAAGGATTACCAGCGGCGCAGCTAGGTGCTAGGTGAACGGAGGAATTCTTTAATGTTAAAATCGCGCCGTTCTGGTGCGTGTGCTCCGCAAATGCACGGATGATTAGTGGCCCCGGCATTTTCTCTCGTACACCTAAAGCAAAAACAAATCGCCCTTCATCGAAGCGCGCCCGACAAACGCTTCACACTGATCAACATTCACGTACTTTCTCCTTGTCAATCAATCAAAACTCAGGCCCAAGTTCTTATCGCGGCGCACAAATCGTGTGCGCGAAAAAAGAAACCAGCACCAAAAATCGCCAAATCGCACACCGACTGTACGTATGTAGCTGTGTTGCAAAGAAATAATGGCCGTTTCGACGACCGTAAAACATTAGCAGAAAATCACCATTTGTGGGCGCCGGTACGCGTTCTGCCACGGCTATTTGTCATGTGTTCGAGCATAAGGCTCGCCTTTCGGGGGGAGAGGTTTTCAGTTCCCGCGGATAAGATTAAAACAGCCCGCTCCCAACGAGCGAAGAAAGAAGTGAAGAAAAGCAACCCTATGCCAGGCAGGGCCGGTTTGAACTTTACACGGCCCGAAAATAGGCACAAAATCACGTCTCTGCCATCAATCCACGCGGTACGGACCACTCCACTCGGCTCCAAGGTTTCAAGGCAGTATAAATCATTTAATGGCAACCAATTAATAGCATTAAAAGCCTCTTCGTCCCGGGTCGCTCCTTTTGCTACTCCTTCGTCCGATTGGGAATGTTTGTTTTTATTTTTTTGTTTTTTTTTTGCTAACCCATCAACCTTCGCATACAAACACAAGCTGCAGTGAAGCTTTCCCGATTCACGCTCTCGATTCGGGGAAAAGCTCATCAGCGAGAGCAAACTTTGGCGAAAGAAATTAAACTTCCCTTTTTTCTCATCGTTCACCCACGTTCAACACCTGCGGAGGCGCCTGTTGCATCCCGATCGCGGTAGGGTGGAACGAAGCTTCATCACCAACAGATCACCACCGGCATCGGAAACCGTGGAATGCTCTTCCATAATTGGGACCGATCGAAACCATCCGCCGAGCTCTCTAACTACACCGAACGGCACAAACACGTTCGCGCGTACAATACCTGCGATCATAAATCAGACCGCGGCCGCGGCCTTCACGGACGATCTTTTCGGAGCAGAGGCAAACAAACAAAACAGACCCGGACCCATCCCGCAAAACCGAAAACCGTACACTACGACGCGCCCGCGAAAACAGGAACGGTAACACCACAAAACCGCATCGAAAGGACGAAATACATAAATTGATTGGAACTGAATTTGGGCTCCGGCCGGTACGGAGGTTTTATGACGCAGGCCTTCCACGGGCCCCCCCGTTTCACGCGTGATAATGGCGCTGGGTGCGGGAAGCCCGCTCGGTGCCGGCCAATTTGTGCGAATTTTTATTTTCTTTACGAGCACGCAGGTAAAATTGCTTTTCGGGCTGGCGCGGCCGGCGTGAGGCGCTGGGATTTTCTTCCAGCGCAAGCTTTATTTTCCCGCGACGCTCGGGCTCGGGCGGTAAGTTTATGCTTGCGAACCGATCCACCGGAAGGGGAGGGGGGAGGGGGAATGCGACTCCGGCCCGAAGAACAGCTTTATTTGGTTTTGGGGTTTAAAATGGCCACAAGGTTTGCCTTATTGACTGTGCCAGTACCGGGCTGGGTACATAAAACTCCGCGTTTGTGCGTTTGGGGGCAGCCGCAGATCGAGAAGGAAAAAAAAACAGAAAAACAAAACAAACCACGATCGAAACGCGTATCCCAAAACAATAACCGTTCGCGGAGAGTAAGTGTGCTATAAATAATCGCGTACTGCTCGAATTTAAACATGTTGCGTTAGATTTATAATCAATATATCCTTCGTTATTGTGAGTTGCGTTTCGTTTCTGGTTATTTTGTATTTTATGGTAATGAGATTGATTCCACATAAACTTTCTGCGTGAGTTTCTTGATGCATTTTGGTATCGTTTTCGTTTTCCTTTTCAAAATGTCGTTTACTTCGAAACTATCCTTATTATTATAACGAAAGAAAACAATATCGATAACGACGATATTGCTTTTTTTAGCTCAGTTAAAAATATCCTGCACATTAGATAATTTTTACGTAGTTATAATATAGTAAAATGCATTAATAATAAACTAAATTATAACTAAATTATGAAAATAATGAATATACATATAAATAAAGCATTACTTGAATAACTACATCATTCAACAACCTAATTAAAAACTGATAAGTTGATGAAACCTCTTCCAGCAATTATTTCTGCGGTCTGTGGAAACAGAGTCAAGTAACGACGCTAGCGTCGAGACGCTTACTGATACTAGCTTCTGTATCTACACTGGAGAACCATCCTGTTAATAATTAGGGACTAGTTTCCCGAAAATCCTATATAACATTACGACAGCCAGTTATCGAGATATCTTTTGGTGAGATCTATAATCTCTTTGTTGTTCTATCTTCTTCGGTAGCGCCGTGAAGGGCATAGTTGATATCCTAACTCCAAATTGAAAGGTAAACCTCAAGAAAAAAAAGTTCTAGTATAAAAAATTCTATTCTAGTATAAGCAAATATGCTAAACAAAGGATATAACAGTGAGAAAAATAGTTCGTCGTGCGAGACAGAAAAAAGGCTGTTTAAATATTCATCCGCAATATAAATCTGTCCACTGATCTGGCTATTGTGGCTGGGATTATCTCATTTTTTTATTACTTGTTTCATCGTGCTGTTTTTCCAAATCCAAATATGCATATTGGTTTTCTACTATTGAATTGTTGTACAAAACCATCATTGAAGTCATCCGCGACACAAACAACCATCAAATGCAAATGCAAATAAACAGTTCGTTCCGCAAATATGCAATTCCACAATATCAGCAAACTAAACTAATCTTTTTTTTTCAATCTTCTTCAACTGTTTACTAGGAGGAGTCTTCATTCTCTTCCACATATGTTATGAGTCATGCCTGCATTATTCCAGAGCACATTAAAACATCCTCAATTTAAAAAAAAAACTCAAGAAAATATCAATGATACGGTATGACATCTAAAGGTATTTGTACATTTAGGAAATCAAGTTACTAGCAATCTTGATTTGAACAAAAAAGCAAGCAAACAAATTTTGTTGATCATAGCAAAATTAGAAAAGGCTAAGTTGAATAAACCAATCAAAATCGTAAATTTTCGTTCCAAGGGACAGATTATAAACATTCAAACACGTAAAATGACAGTTCAATAATCAAAGTTCGGGAGTTGAGGAAAAAAAGTTATAAGTGACGAAGAATGCGTCGTTTAGCGCAATTAAAAATTGAAGAGTACTGAAGAAACGTTATTTCAATTAGTGGCACACGCCAATTTCTCAAATAAATAAATCATCTCTATCTATTCTCCGCCCTCACGCTGCAGTCAGTGGAAACTTATTCCGAGAATTATAGAACGTTAGTTCAATTCAGCAAACTTCCAAAACCAATCAGAACGAATTAATTTTAAATGATCTACACTATCTGTGCGACTTCAATAGAACTCTCCAAAACTCGAAGAACATTGCACAAGTCTTACAAGTTGAATTGCTTTCTAAGATCGCTATTCAAGCCGCTTCGTTGAAAGTCAAACCAAACTAAACCCAAAACTCCGTTTCGTTGGTTTATCTTACAACCAAAGTTTGTCACCGCACCACAAACATAGCTTCCAAGAAACCAGTGCTCGCTAATAATTCAGCAGCATTCGCTGTGTGTGCTCGGTACGTTTCCATTTCGCTAAGCTGCACATTGAAACGGGCCCAAATCGGGAGCCAGATGTGAGCGCATTGCAGTTTAACTCATTTTCGCCACGTTCCTATTATGTTAAGCCTTCCCTTCCGGGTATGCGCTTCGTACGTTCCGCACCATATGATCCTCGACACGGTTTAATCTAAATCGCATTTCACCCAAAACTCGATCTCGTTACTCGAAACGAAACGCCCAAAGCTGGCTAAAGAACGTTTGCTTCCCTTTGGGCGGATTTGGTTCGTTGTCTGCGTTGTCTTTTCATTTCGTTTTCATTCCTCCCTCGTGGCAGGTTTTTGCCAAATTTTCAACAGCATACTGTCAAAGGAGATTGAGACAAGCTGGTCGGTATCGAATTTCATTATGTTTCAAGTCGGTGTAGGTTGAAACAGCCGCAGTAAATTGATGGCAGAAACAATCCGTTCACACATTTAAAGCATTCTTTATGAAACTCAGTTCTAATATAGTTTACGAAACTTATCGATCGTATCCCATTTTTTAATCAATTCAAGAAACAGCATGTTTTCGTAATCAATACCGTACAAGTTTTCGCGCTGCGGACACATTGCAACAATCATCCTTTCCGACCTGTTCAGATTAGTTTCATCCCATAATCCTTTAAGCCTATTCCCGTCCCAACAATTTCGACCGTCTGTTCCCGGAAATGAGATTTGATCGCTGCACCGAAAAGTTCTCGATCGCCACCAAACCACGACATATGACAAGCCTAGAGTGACGTCCGGGGGCATGAATAGTGGGCCATAGTCAACATTTTACAAAACAAACCATTTTCCAGTGTGCAACAGAACGGCCTGAAAGAGTGGTCACAAGCAAATGAAAGAAGGACCTCAAAAAGGATCGAAGGGCAAACACGGGAAATCTTCTAAAAAGCATCCCAAGAACCGTTCGAGTCCCATCTAACGGCCATGCTGGCCGTAAACGAGCTAAACGCTGTTAATTCCTGTCCCTTAGCAGCACATCGTATGGCATTCTGTCGATCTTTGTTCGAAATTTATGATTTTTCGATTGTAATCAGTAATGCGAGGCCGAACACGCTGGACCTGTCCGCCTTGAGAGTGCGTACATCCCATTTTCGGAATAAAAGATCTAATTGATTTAGAATCGTTTGGTCAGGCCCAGCTTCGGACACAGCAAATAGAGAGAGAAAAAGGGTAGCTTTGTGGCGAGGCCAGCACCAGGGATGATCTAGTTTGGCAGATAAAGGAGAAACCCCTTCAGCCTGTACAGGTACACAATCACACATTCGTAGAATCGGCCGCTTCTCAAACGGTTCTACCCTCGCTGTGTTAATCCATTTTCGCCCTCGAACGCATAACTTTTTCGTGAAAACATATGTCGTACACAGTCGCTCAAGATCCGCCATCAGTATGCTGCCGAATAAAGTGGAGTAGCGCGACGACCGTGATCGAGATCGGCTGCGGCCGATAAGTTGGCAATAATTTCTGATCCACCGACGGAGAGCGAGTCGAGCAACAAAACCCGCCGGCAATGTGTCGATGGCTGTCAAAATAATGTGTTACCGTGACAGCTTCAGATGCGACTTCATCTGCTCCTCCCCTTGGTCTGGTGGCCCAAGAACAGAGATCGAATTCCGGCGTGTCCCCGGCCGAACGAGGTAACTTTCGGAAGAAATTCCATCCCGCGAAGACGATGCCGACACGACATCAGAGCGATATCCCGGCTCGGGTTTGCAGCAATCGATTTCAATTGGTAATAAAATTTAATCTAACACTCCGCACACCGTATGCACCGCGAGACCCGTGGCCGGAAGACGGAATGGCAGGACAATGGGGCCGGCGACCTCTTGGGAATCCGGTGGCTTTTGGGACGCCGATGCACGGCTGCGGTCGGCAAATAATTGGTCTCGATGGTTGTCTCCAGTCAGCTCAGATGGAAGGGGATTTTAATTAATTTTGATTAAGATTGCGAAGGACTTCCAGATCGGTGTGTTTCGCCCAGATGTGTAGTTGTGTCTGTGTGTTTAGTTAAGTCCTTTTGGAGTGGAGACACTCCTGCCGGCTTGTGGTTGGGAAAGATGGTGACAATGGTAGTTTTAGAGCTGCTTATAAGTGCAATTGCGTATAAGTGATTTCCAAACAACATAGTGTATTGTCAAACACGTTCTTGTGTTGTACCTTTCGTCTAATAAATAACAGGACTTAAATATATAAGTGAATAAATGAACTTCATGCCAATATGTCTAGCTGGAACAGTAGTCTACCTCACCCTGTGCTTTGGTGTTTATGGTGTTTAAACAGGACTAGGTGCAAAGACGCTGGCTTTTAAAGTGATGGGCTATTATACAAACTAGTCATAGAAATAGCTCTTGTACAAACAAACAATTTGTACAAACTAGTCATAGAAATAGCTCTACTCAAGACTATTTTTTTAGCTTTGAGCAAGAATTCATGTGCAATATTCAAGAATCGATTTTAAGGACTCGTAGCAGCTGTTACAGCCTGCAGCTACTACAGCCTACTACAGCCTGAATAAACTGAAGCCATATGCAACCTGAAAGGGGACCGTCCCCGAGGCACCCGGGAGCCATATTCGCTCATTGGGTTAGGACGAGCGCCGGTGATGGAGTTGTTCCATATTCCACGGCCATTGGTGCCGGATGATGAGAGCGACACATCGTTACGGGGCTGAAATTTGGATACGATGGGACACGTAAGGTAAAATTGAGGTCAATTGATTGGGGACGTGACATCGAACGTATCGGTTGATGGACAAATTCAGCACCAAATTGAGGGTATTGATTCGGTAATAACATTATGTGCTCCGTGCAAGAAATAAACTAAATTTTGTATCAAATCTAATATAATAGGAATGATTTCTTTCTTTTTCTGGAAGCTCTGCACATGTATGTAATTAGTTTTTATTTTGAAATGTTTTTCGATGTTGCATTCATGGCTGCTGCATATCTCCTTGTCGAACCATCATGATCCAGCTTCTGTTGAGCACCATGATCCCAAGAATGCCTATGCTTGCAGGATTTGCGATCTGGCACCTGTTTTCCAATCGAACTTCATCATTTTCAAGTTACCTCAAAGGGCCCATCAAAGGGATAATCAACTTCAAACGGTTATGGTGCGGTGAAGGTCTACAATTCTTGATCCGTCTCTGGTGGTAGTGACACCGGTCTTCACACATCAGGACTGATACCACAGTTCCTGGCATGGAATTAGTATTCGGCTATGGTGATATAAATCAGTCCTGCTACTCCATACGATTTAGCACTTTATAAGTGATCCTGATGAAGGCCACCAAGTTCAAAGCACAAATTTTTAAAAGATTTTGATTTGAAAATTCCGATGTTAGTGCGTTGCATGACGTGATTTTATCAACATTTCAATATCAGTGTGTTTCACAAACTTGAATTAAAGGCAGCTGCTAACTTCTTTATTCTTGCGTGTTTGATGACATTAGTATTGAAGGTATTAAATTATTGTTTTTTTTTCCTTTCACTGAAAAGAGATATTAGATAAGATAAAAGAGATAAAAGAGATAAAAGAGAACGAAGATATTATATGTGATAAGACTACGGGAAATCTACACCAGGGTCTCTTTATCAGATAAAACATTAATTTCGGCAGCTCATTTGTATATTTGTATATTTGTATTGATTCTTTCGCTTCTAGTTTGCATGCTATCTTGACGCATTCATATCTTTTCTTCTTGATTGGCATAATGAGTCACCCGGTCATAACTGTCGTTGAACGGCATACTACATTAATTTATATCGCCGGTTAGTCACTCCTTTGCTTGATCGGAGACGATGATTCCGTTGGGATTATGGTACCAGTCCTGCTGTTTGAAGACCGATGCAGCAACCATTACACAACCAAGCCGCTCTTCTTTCGTTGATTCGTATATGTCTATTTTAGTAAATCTTCACAGTAAAATAATAATAAAGACAACAATGTACTATTGTTGTTTGTAGTTGTAGTAGTTTGTAGTAGTTTTGTACTATTTGCATAATTGTGTGATCTTCAAAACAAGTTTCATTTTCATATTACTACAAATAAGAATATAAACATTTTAATTGAGAACCAGTCACAACGATATTGTTTAAAAAAAAACTCAACTTTTGTTTTTAAATACTTCATCCGAATTCATTCTGATACAGGAAAAGTTGGAAAACACAGCGTGGAAATACGTTCATCCTCCTCGATTAGATTGTGTCATCAAACGAATCCAATGATTGGATTCATTTTAAAAACCAAAAGCAAAGCAAAAAATGACTGTGAAATAATAACGAACATCTGAAAAATATCATCAGAACTGGCTGCAATTTCCCCCCTGCCAGATCCATTACAAAGCGCGCACACAGTTTACCGTTGGCTTTGCGATCGCCAGTGCTGGTCAGGTGCTGTCGATAATCATGATTGCGAGCTCTGACGAAATCACACCCAATCAAATGTCGCGTTTCCTCCGCTATCGGTCGACGGACGGGAGATTGGACACCGTGCACACCGCCGTGCACAACCCACACTCACAAAGGATCGCAGGCATCCTCATTTATGTTGCTCACTGTTTCAATACGCCGTCCGCACCTCGACAAAAAGGTTATATGATTGCGCTGCATCCATTTCTTTACAGCTTCACACATTCCCGACTGTAATTTGGAACGTCCTTTGTCGCCTTGGCGTTTTTTTTACTGTCTCCTCTGTTGCCCTTCTCAGTTTATCTCGCATTTCAATGCTACGTGTGCTGGACTATTTTTCGATTTGTGCAAAATTCCGCTGCACAGCTCTTGCCGTGGCGCGAGTGATTCGCGCCGACAGATTCGTTCCGTGGCGATGCCTCGATGAGGGCGGTTCTCGCTTCTCGCGCCCTTTGCAGTGCGAACGGGTAAATCCGTACAGGAAGTCTGGCTGGCAAACATGCAGACGACGGGTTTGCAAAAACCGTACTGCCTTCAGTTTTCCTCGTGCTCGCGCCCGGGCCCCCTGATGCAAAGCATAAATATCGACAGTGTAAGAGCCTGTGTGTGTGTGGGTATGTTTGTGTTTGCAGTAAGCAATACGGTTATCTACGATACATACTGAACAACATGTATATGATTAAGGGGTCGCACCGGCGTGGGGTCAGGGTGCCAGGAGGCCACCCACCCTCACCCAACGAAACCCTTCGGACCGGCCCTGTCGGCTGAGTCGGGAGGGACTGACCGATCAAACTGACCACGGTGGTTGTACGGGTCTCCAGACTCCAAGCCCCGAGTCCCGGCATCACGCTCCGGAGGGAAAACGGCAAACAGGCAAAAACTGGCGAAGTATTTATTTTATGTGCATCCCGGTCCAGCCCGGTGCTACCAAGAAGCCTAACTGATTAGTTGATTTACATTCAGCAGGGTTCAGATAATTGACTTCTGCCATTATTCAAATACATTTCAATTGATTTACCTTCGGACATGGGTACCGGGTCGGGCCGAACAGCGGTCAAGAATGTATGTCCGGCCGGTCTCGGGACGCAGCGGATGGAGCATCGCAGCCGAAGAAAACCGAAGCCAAAGACGCAAGCAGCAGCATCCGTGCCGCTTCCTGTGCAACAAATTTGATATTTAAACAAAGATATTCCCGGAAAACCGTTCCACCGTGCACGTCCCGGGGATAGTTGGCGAACGGATGAGTTTACCTTTTTGATTGAATTTAAATATTGAATATTGGCCCGGGGAGCATTGCTCAGAGCCATCAATTACGGTGGCGGTACCGGCCGTCGTCGCAGGCAGTTCAATGGCGTTTGGCAAATGAATGTCTGTCTTCGCTTGGCTGGAGCTTGGCCGTTTGGAGACGAATTCAAGCTCGCCAAATTCATGCAAGCGATGGAACGTTGATGGACAATAAATAATTGCACGAAGGGACAGCGGATGTGTGATGCGAAAAATGGTCCATTACTAAGGAAAACGGGGAAAAGGATGCTTTGGAAGAGGTATACGTCCAAACTCCTCCATTTCAATCGTTTCCTCAGTTAATTAATGCAATTTGGTAACTGAGTTTAGCCTGCAATGTTTAAGAAATATTTTCAGCTTTTATGAAAAAAATATCATCAAGTTTTTTTTCGTAATAAATTCACATCTCTATCAGTTTATCAGATTGAAATAACTCGTCGTTCGGATTTCTAAAAATATGTAAGAAACACTGTGCAACAATGTCGCTAATAGTTGTTTTAGAATTGTTAGATTGCAAAACGGCGAATGTATTATACGATAGTAAAATCAATTCTCGATAGAAAAAAAATATATTTTTATGAATCTAAAATATATCATATATCAAAATATAGGTCGTATTCTGTAGGTAAACAATAGGTTCCGTTACGAAAGACTTCTAAGATACATTCAGTAAAAAATTTAACGTTTAAAACTGTTATATCTGCAAATTTCTGAAATTCAATTTATTTCTTGTTCCGGCTTGATTTTTTATCAATTACCACATATAATACTACTTTTGCCATTTGTTGACCTGTTAGTTTTTTCTTGTTTAGTTGTTGGATGATGTAAGGCGTGTTAGATCCTATTGACCACCAGTGTTAGAGAGAACATTGTATGTATTTTAAGTTGTCTTTTTAGCAACCTAATACGTTTTCATTTTGAATTTGATGCCAGGCTCTTAAAGGTTGTTTATCCCTGCTACAGTTTGGGAGTGTGTAGGAATTGGAAAA
Source organism: Anopheles cracens (assembly GCA_002091845.1). Lineage (NCBI taxonomy): Eukaryota > Metazoa > Arthropoda > Insecta > Diptera > Culicidae > Anopheles > Anopheles cracens. The sequence goes on along the minus strand of KZ067662.1, from coordinate 66,106 downwards.
TTTCTTGTTTATTTTCGGGAAGAAAACGGGATGATTCAAACATAACACTGGCCCAAAAAAATCGTTCTTCCCACATTTAACAACCAACCGCTCTGGTTTCACCTTCTCGAAAGACCGGGACGATTCGGATCGT
>KZ067662.1:48609-65695 GCA_002091845.1 Anopheles cracens | reverse complement strand
TGAAGATCAATCAATGTCAGCCGAGCAGCTCGCGGAAACCTTATTCTCTTTGTTCGCGCGAGAGTGCTTCCGCCCCGGCGGTCGAAGGGTTGCCCTCCACGTCCGCCCGTCCGACGTGGATGACTTATTGACCAGAAAGTGCACCCTCTCGACCCATCCAGAAGGACGCTCCGGCGCGTAAGATCGAGCGGTGGCTGAGGCCGGCGTATAAGGCCTGCCTACGAAAAAAAAGGTCATCGATGGATTCAGCTAAGTGGATTCATAATCCTGTTCGCGCCAGGGTGTGGCAAGAAATGCATCCGAGCCGACGCACCCGCCGAACAAGTGCGAAGTCAGAAATCTTGCCCATAATTTATGGCTCCCTTTTGGCAGTGAGGTGCGGATCAACGAACCAGCGCGAGGGTGATGACTACCAAGGGCTAGTGGAAGACTGAGATTCCGGGGAATAAAGAATAAAAATGGAATAAATTAAAGCAATTTCAAATGGCACACGGTTTTGCACTTTTTGTGGGGAAATGCGAAAAAGTTTTCTTTTTTTTTCTTCCCCACCATAAATCGGGCCAATGGGCCAAGAATGGGCCGAGAGCCGAAAGAACAAACCGCAGCGGTGCATTGGTTGAGGCGGCACCGGTACGGCACCGGCTTTGTTTTGTAAGACGGGAATTAGAATTTATTGCTTCCTCTGGCGGCCATAAATGGGAGATATAAATTAATCAGAAATTATTACACACTTGGCCACCCGCGCGCCTTAATAGAGGGGAGAAGCGAAAGTGTGTTGAATTTTTGACCGCATTCGGAGACTTCGGAGTCGCAACAGGGCCAGTGTACATGTGGACCCACTTCTTCAGAAATCTCCTTCACGGCTTCCTGAGCGCATTGCAGATGTGAGGGAATGTGTTTTCAGAGATACGTTTTTTTTTCTTCTTGCCGCCCCAAGTTCACACCGCCAACCATTCAACAAAGGCTGGCTGCTGTCAAACTTGTCAAACTCTGTATTGTCATGCTCTCAGCGGACCCATTTATCTGCATATGCCGCGGCCACCACCGAGCCCCGAAGCAAGGGCGATGGTAGTGTTGATTGCGCAAATGACACACACTTGTCATGGGGTTTTCGACGCAAAACATTTCGAGAGGCACGTTGCGGGTGACACGTTGTTTAGGCTTGCGTTTGGGATAATGGTTTATCTTGGCGGTTTGAGCGGATGCTGTTACTTTGAACAAGAGTCGTCATTTTTATGGCTATAAATAGAAAGTAGCTTTTACCAAATGGATGAAATTGCTTGATTAAATTGGATTTAAAATATTCAAAATAGTAACCCTTTACGAAAAATCGTTAGCTACGGACAGAGATTGTTTCAAAAAGATCTAAAATATTTGTGTATTTTTGTGTATTTTTTTTATAGTACGCTGTATAAAATGTACAATTTTCAATATCCTTTCAAAGAAACTCTGTACCCGTATTTGTATAGTTTTTTTTATATTTTAGATCTTCTATTTTCATAAACGATTTCGACACATTATTTCATCTTTATCACGTGTTTTTTGTGACTTTTTTCTTCCCTTCGAAAAGTTATAGGTTTCAAGCACGTAAGATTGAAACTATAGAAAATTTATTACAACTTGCTACATATTTCGCTTCAATATTTGGTGAACTTTTCAAATGAAAAAAAGAAATAATATAACAAATAAAAAACAAAACGGAACAATATGAAATCATCATACTTTGGAAATAAACCTGCTTTTGCTAACCTGCCAGACATGATGAGTGAAATATTTATAAAAATATTGAGGATATAAAAGATATAAACACAAATTCCGTAAGTAAGAGAGATTCCTGAGATTTCTGAAATTTCTTCATGAATTGTAAAAGGCAATGAAAGATTGTTTTTATTAATTTATTCAGAAAGGACGGCCGTATTGCTTATTATCTAACTTGTAACTAACAATGATTTTAGGTTCTTTAATTATAGAATTCCATGTTTAATGATTCATGGTATATAATTATTATATAAAACAGAATAAATGAAGAGAGGTTAGGTTGTCTAAGCTAGTGTCAAATATAAACCGATATAATAAAACCCAACAGAATAATTAAAAAAGATTGGAAGATAGCTGATTTGCGTAATAATTTGATTTGATTTGATTTTACAAACGATCTCTGCTCAATATGGAGCTAAATAAAAACTTTGGAAAAGTTTATTTGAAAAACCATTATGAGAATGTCGTTAATAGCGTCTTTCTTTCATTTTCAACATACTCAAAGGACGTTGTGTCTAAATGTATCACTGTCTTAATCTAATTGTATATTATCATGAAATAAAACAATTTCAACTCTTTATTTTATTTCCCAATAATAGTTTACGAAACTGTATTTACGAGAGAAAAAAAAACATTATGTGCATTATAAACGCTTCCACAAAGGTAAACTCGATTCAACTCGAATGTTATGCGGAAGTTTTTTGTTTGATTCCCACAAACACGGACCCCACCCTCACGGCTTATCCCTCATAAGTACCTTTACGTCAACCAGCTTGACGTGTAACGTCGATACTGCCTTCGACATTTCGACTTCTTGATACAATTTTTCTCTGCAGTTACTTCGCATGCGATACTCGGCACCTAGAAACGTTCTACTTCTTCGATTGGGCGAATAGCCGCTGTGTGTCGCCGCGTCCGTTCACCCCCATCGTCTGCCGATTATTCCGGTAACCCGTTGAGTAATTCACCTTCCGGGAAGTTTGTGCGAACAGAAATCAAAATATAATCACCACCACTTTTTCGCCCGAGCCACTTGTACGGCTTGCCTTGTACGCTATGCTCACCTCCGGCGAGATATGTCATCCGTGCCGAAGGCTCGATATCATCCCCCGATACGGTGGTTGCACGAGTGCACTGACACGTGTCAGGCGTCCGGGGTTTGCCGTGCACACATTCCACACGTGATTATCCGGTTCCCGGGACGCACGGGCACCGTAACAACGGTTTGCGTTACATAATCCAGGACCTACAGTCCCGGTCGCCCATAGCCGCCAAGCCGACGTAATTCGTCCCGGGAGGAAATCCTTCTTATCGTTGTAGCGACCGAGAGAAAGAGAGAGAGATAGATAGAGGGAAGAACATCTTCTCCATCATGTCGCACCATAGAAGGGGGACAAATCATCATCTCCCGACCGATATGGAATGGAAACGACAATGTAGTCCAACCTACGCCGAGAAGCTTTCGACCGTTGTAATTTTTTTTCTGCAGTATCTAATCCTTTAATTCTTGAAGAGTCATATTTGTTTCTTTTGTCATCTTTGATACTACATTTTCGATTCATTTTCTTTCATGCAATTTTAAGTACATCCTAGAAGCAAGTAGCGACTTCTGACTGATAGTTAGGAAGTTATTTATGAGTAGTCTTTTAGTCCAAAGTTCACCACACCCATTCGTAAAATGTGATACAATCCTTCCTTTTCCTATATTCCCTGCCACCTCAAATTACCATTTAGATCAACTTTTGCTTGAAAAGGTGAACCGTTGTTTCTAAATAAATATAAAATACATCACTTAATCCAACTGCACGGCCACTTACAAATTCAATGCTTGTAAAAACACCTGTCTAAGCTGTCTCGTTATCGTTATCTTGTCCGATTTGCAAACAAAATCCATTTACATCACCCCTGCCGTCCGGGTTGGGGTTATCGACGGTCCAGCGTCGTCTATCCTGGGTCCATTTTCCCTTTTTTTTTAAAAAAACCCTCAAAACTCTCAAGAAAAATCTTCAAGAACTCAAAAATCTATAATAATACCTTCAATAATTAAGAAACCATTAAATCTTTATTATTATTGTGGTATTTGACATTTAACCAAAAAATACTAACCATAAACATACGAATCTTCAAAGATTGAAAAATCATTGGAAAACAATACAAATACAAACTAATGTAGGTGGTGAATTGATGATAATTCTTGTGTCTGAATCATATTTACACACCATTCAACTGATAAAAAACATTCCAATTGTACTTCCTTCGTTGAAAAATGTAATAATAATCTCTTACATTCCACGATAACGTGCAATACAAGTCATCTCTTCCTGACTGAGTTGATAGTCGCCAAGATGAGTCAAACAAACATACCATACATCGCTAGTCAGAGCGGTGAGTCGAATAGACATAAAAGAGGAATTTAAATTATTCGCGTGGTTGCACATTCCAAAGACAACTCAATCTTGCATGTAACTTGAAAGTTGATAGGGTCAACGACAAACAACAAATGCTTATGTCTTCAAACACGAATATGTTTCAATGCAAACATGTTGTGGTCTTTCACATAAATTGATTGATTTGATGGATAATTTCAATCCAAAATCAAATGTCTAAAACTTCTGGAATGTATGAATAATCAATGATTTAAATTTTTGAACGAAAAAAGGAAGATAACACACGAGCAATCGTTTTTGTACATTTAATCACATTTACTATAATCCTCACCAGATTTTCACAGAAATATTTTAAACTTTTTTTTCCCGGGAATCCTGCCGCCATAAATCTCAAAACTTCTTCTCCCGGCTCGGTCCGTTGAGTGCGCTGCGTTCGGTTGCCGCAAGTCCTGCTGGCGAGGGATCTGCTTGATCGAAAAAGCAGCGGGAGCGGACCAGGCCGCCGATGCCGCGTTCGTCCTTTTTCTGCGAATTTTCATTCCACCGTTTTATTTAATTTTTTGCCGCAAACCGTAGTCAAACGGGATTGCTCACGCGGTGAGCCGTTCGAGGCTGTTCTATTCTGCGCGGAGCAAGGGGAAAGCGAGAAAGCACAAAATTGGCTAAGGAAGCGGGCCGGGGTGAACGGGTTGTTATGTTTTAATTAAGAAGCACATAACTTCTCGAGCAAACGGCGAAACTCGTGCGAATGCTTGAGCCAACATTGTGGAAAGTAATAAAAAGTCGAGACTGCACAATTTTTTTGTTGTGTGTCTAGATTTGATTTTTTGCCCCCTACACGGCTGGCAAACTGTCGTCAGTATGTTCGTGGAAAATTGAAACTCAGAATTTAATTTGGTCTTCCAGTTCTGCAGTCTTGATTCTAGATTTAAAGTCAGGGAAGAAAATATTTACCGCTCACTCTGATGCTGCTTAGAGTTTATAGCTTTTTTCAGTAACTCCACTAGTGTTGTGCTTTATGATTCTACCAGGAAGATTCCACATCTTCAGCTAAAGGTGAATTGAATCATGGACTATCAGAAATAAATTTCTGCTTAAAACTTGCAACTTCTTAATAGATTAATTCATAAGTAATAATTTATAGCTGCCGGGTTGTGGTAAGAGCGAAGGAGCCGACTGTGACTTCTTCGAGAACCTTTTTCAAAAACCCTTCCCCGAACTTCCCGGAATCCAAGCGACCGGAAAAGTGTGAATTTGAAGCGGTCAACCGTGGAAAAGATTGGATTCTATCGGACTCACATCCTCAGGCGCTAGGCGAACGAGAGAAAAAAAAACACATCAAAAAGATCAAAAAACTAACTGAGTCATCCCCCGACCGAGCAACAATACCCAGGACCATAGACACCACGCACGGGTTGGACACGGTTTTCGGTTGGCCTCCGAAATATTTCCATTGTTTTACGTGGCCTGTGCGCGAAGAAGGAAGCGCCCGGTCACGCTAAGATTCTCTCCCGCGGCCGGGCGATCGAAGCTGGCGAAGGTGACCGATGGATAGATTCCACCGCTTTATTGACACATTCCCGAGACACCCCGGGCCGAACGGCAAGAAAGGAATGAAATATTTCCTCACTGTCCATTACTCATTTTCGACTCCACCCGACGACGATGAAAAACGCTCCGGACGGAACGGATCAAGGCGAGAAGGTGTGCCAGGAGGGAACTGACACGAGAGAAAGAGAGCGATAGAGAGAAAACCCCCACTCACCGCACGCGGAAAGTCTTGCAACGGACGCCTGGGCATTTCATCGATTTTCAATTAAGTTGTAATCTGTTTCGCGTGGTTTTCTCCACTTTGTTTTCCACCTGCCGGTGGAGCCAGCGCCCGTTTGCTGCCGCCCGCTTTGTTTTACGGTGTGGCTGAGAAGGAAAAGCTAGCTCCGAAGTAGCTGTTCGCTCCAAAGCCTTTGGAAACGTTGGAGTAAAGCAGATTTCGCCAGAAGTCCAGAAGCCGCTTGGAGGACGGACAAGAAAATCTCATCCATCGGAGGAAGGCTTGCGCAAAGAGGTGTTTGTCTAAGCTGGTGGGTCTTCTCCAAGGGAGCGAGTGGTTCTTCTGGACTTCTGGAACGCACAGCGAAGATGCCCGCCGCGGGCTGATGTGGGTAATGAAAATATTTTATAATTAATCACACCCGCTGCCGTGCGGCGCGTTTCGCCGCCAATTCGCCGACCGTGATCCGCCTTCGCACTTTGCGCACTAGCGCGGCGTGCGTTCTTACTTTAGTTGGCGTTATTACTGCCTCCTCTCCCGGCGGCGCGCCATCTTCGTGCCAGTAATTTATTCAAAACAAGTGCGACCTCAAGTCTTTAAATTAAGCGAAGATTTACGGCCATTTTCCCAGCGGCGCTGCTTGCTCGCGCGAGTCCAACGGCAGGGAAACGAGATCTGCCGCATTCTGTGGGGGTTTTGCTTTATTTTCGGTCATTATGATGGTGTGTGAGTGTGATATTTTGTTGTTTTGTTGTTGCGGCTTTTTTCTGTCGTTTCATGCGTGTGTCCCCGCGCTTTTTTTTTGCTACGACCCCCTCCCTCGTTCAATAAATCAATCATTCCTGAAGGGCTTCGGTATTTAAAACCGGCCACGCCTTGCCCTCGGCGGCCTTAGATTCTCCATTAATCAGGCTTCGGTTGCTCATGAACCGGCGCGTTCGGTTCGCGGCCGGCTCAGCATGGGCGAAATCCCGGATGCTTTCAATTTTCGTCCGAAATCATTCAATTTGCTCGATTGTTCTCGGATCTAATAATTAATCATGCAGTTCGCGCCGAGTACGGCCGAGCTTCGGCATACGTCAGCGAAGAGGTAAGCAGATGTAATTATTCTTTCTTGATAAGGGTCAGGTATCTATGATGAGGATTTGTGGAAGGAGAGTAGACTGATTGATTTATATCTATTTTTTCTTATCATTGATTGAAGGTTTCTGGTTTCAACGCTTTTGTTCATGTAAGACCCAATGATATTATATGCGAAAGTTGCTATAGATTTTTTTTTGCACTATTATTTTTTTAACACTGAAAAATGTAGCTAAGACTAAACACAGCCACAATCGAAACCGGGGAGCTTGAAATGGAAAAAAAACTTATAAACTCAATCGAGAGAGACCAATCCACACAAACTATTTCTCTATGATTCTCTATAGCTATGTAACGGGATATAAACGTCAAGATTCCGTCAATAATACAAACCTCATGAGTAATTGTAATTCTGATTCTGAATACATTAAGTGGATTAAGTTCAGGATTACAATCTGTGTATTACAACCAGTAGGTTTCTCGATAGACTTGACATATACTCTTTTGTACATAATTTATGAATGTACACTATTTCTCTCCAATGTATTTTAGGCGCAGATTGTTTATGGCACACTAAGACCAATTTACTGGGAAGACGAAGCGATGCGAAGTGTTTTGTCGTTGTCGTTGTATGCGAGAACCACACAGACATCCTTTCCGCCGCGAATCTCGTTTCGTCTAATTGCGCCCTTAGCTTTAATCTGTTACAACAGTAATACCTGCTCAAAGACAAGCACATACATTGGTTTGTCAGAATGGTTGAACCCAGTTTGTTTTTCAATCCTTCTTGCTTGAAAAAGTGAGATTATTAAAATTTGCTCTTTGAACTATTTTCCACACGCAAAGCTTTCAGTTTCACGAGTCCAACCTCACCATGATCAAAAGAAACCTCTTACTCGCTCATCTCCCGAGCGTTTAATTGTACTATTTACTCGATTCGATTCCAGCATTCCGTCCGGCAGCTACAAAGCTCGACGGCTCGTTTCTGATATTTCGGAAATGCCACCACGTACTGGGCACGCACCTGAAACGCAAACGTTTACTTTCGTTCCACTCCGCAAGACGCTGTTTTCGTTCGACACCCCGCCAGCATGCCGCGGAGATCGCGCGGAACTTCGCTTTCTGCCGCAGAGATGACGAATGGAGGTAAGACGAATGATGAAAAAAAAAAGGAATGCTTCAGCTTTCGCTGACAACGCACAACAACGTTCGGCTAGCATCGTTTCCCGTGCGCGGTCTGCACAACCAAAGGCCGCCCAAACGAAGCCGAAACGTTGCGGGGCGCTACTTTTTATGATTTCACGGTCATTGAGCGTTCGAATGCGTGTCGATGGGAACAATCGAATTGACTCATTTCCTCCGTCTTCCGCCGTGCGTGTAGCGAAATGAAGCGACCGTTGCCGGCACCAGTCCCGTCCCGAGCTCGGGCGGCCAACAAATTGTTCGTTTTCATCCAATATTGTCAAACGGGGCGGCCCCCACGCTGACTGGACGAACCCCGCGGGGCCCAGCGGAACGATTGGAAAGCCCAAACTCACGAACCGAGCAGAACCTCCCGAATCGATCGACAGCCACCTGCACCTGATGGGAATAAATGGAAGGAGGAGAAGAAGAAAAAAACATAAAATTTCATCTGCACCATAATATCCCCAGGTTTGGCTGCGCTCCGCTTCTTCCTAATGCTTCATTTGCCGTTGCACATTCCAACCCGATCCGGTAGCAACGCAATCCCGCTGCACGTGCATCGACTGCACCGCGCGAGAGTCCTGCGCGCGAATATGTGACTGAATGCAAATTAGATGCACCCAGTGCGGTGTAATGCCGCGTGTCTCCGCGTGATGGAAGCGCGCAGTTTCGCGAGCGAAGCAGAACTAGAAAAGCGAAACAAAAACCAATTCCGCCAAACAAAGCATAACCCAAAACACACAAAGCGTACCAACACCGCGGTTCTTCCCGCCTTGGAAGTGGCGAAGAAAATGGTTCCCAGATGAGTGCAGTGATGCAACCGTGTCGCTCCGTGCGATGCAGCCTCTGGCACAGCTTTTGGCGTGCACAAGCGCACAGCAACAACAACAACAACAAAAAACTAGGCGCAAACAGCAAAGGAAAGCAAAAACACACGGAACACGGTGCATGACGGTGCCCGTGATTGCATGGTAATGCGCTTAAATTAAACGACAACGGTTATGTCGACAACAGAAGCCAGCGAGCCAATTCCCCGAGCGTGCAGGGCTTTGCTTTTTTGGTCGATAAAGTTAAATCTTAAATATGATATTACGTCTCATCGGTGATCGGTTGGACGGCAGGCCGTTGCGAGGGCTCGTGCGGTACGGGGAACCGAGCGCATTTCAGCATTTTGCACTAGTTAGCTTGCGTTCTCTTCGCTCGACCAAAAAACCCGTTGGCACACACGCGGTCGCGAGCTGAGAAATTGTGCAATAAACGGCTAATGTAGATCGTTGTGAACGAGTGGAGACACTGGGCTGGACGGAAAATATGTTTAATACGCCTTACTAATGGGGCATCTTATTAAGGAAAGGGTCGCTTTGCTTTAATTAAACTACTTTTGTAATATCTGGAAACAGCCAGTTCATTAACGTGGTGACTTTGTATTTTTGGAAAAACAAACGAGAATATGACATCCATTTTTTTTTAACGGCCAGGCCTGCTGTGAATGCTGTGATTTTTAACATTTATTCAAGCTAAAAATTCGAAAAACTATGATAATTTTACATATTGTTAGCATTTTCATTCACTGGATTTCCTGGATTAATGGATTTACTTGATTTACTGGATTTACTTTAAATTTTAATTTACTGGATTCAAATTTCTAATTCCATGATAAAACATCTAAATATGTAAATAGTTTAAATGTTCTATTCAAGTAGGAAATAATAAAACAAATAAAAATATATATAATCGTCAGGAGTAAAATTGTGCCCTTAATCAGACACAAGCAACATGCATTGAATTTCGGGTTCACATCCATAGAAATAGTCAATATCTATGGAAAGTGTTCTCAACATAACAAGATAAACACTTGAAAAAAGTGTTAGTAAAAAGATGACAATTTATCAAATATTTTTCTTGAGGTGTGTGAAAGTTACTAGAGCTTTATATCGTCCTGACTTTAATTTACTAGATTCATTTGTTAGGCAAAGGTATAAAGATATATATCTTGAAAATAAATGTCAAACTTAACGAATGCAAACGTGTAAAGTCTATATTTAGAATGTATACTGCACTCCATAACATAGATATACGCCCACCTGTTTTTTGAGAATACAACGAAGAAAATGATTTTCCACTAAGTTGTATAAAGTAATTAAATGCATCTTTTAATGATTTTCTTACATTTTTACATACACTATTACTCTTTTTTCACCGCCGTCAAAATCGCTTCTTGTAACATAACTACATAACTACAAGTAACATAACTACGCCCACTTACGAAAATTCATTTTTCTGTCGATACAAATAATAGTTTTAAAATTCGATTAAAAATACAGGAACTATTGCATGACCTTAATTAGTATAAGCACATTTTTAATGTTTTTTTAATTGCATTATGACTTCTTTTATACATCTTTTAGGCTCAAAACACGGAATATCGTGTATGTACGTTTTTAGTACTTTTTTGGTATCATATTTTTGTTCTAATTTTGTATGTCATAACACTGAAAACATAACCTTTCGAACCATGTGCAGCAATTGCTGATCGAACACCCGTAACATGTATAATAAATGATCAAGTTCCAGGAGATTTGCTGATTTGTCATAAATTTGATTTGATGCGTCATAAACATCGAAACCCAAACGTATTTAAGAACCTGTGACCTTGAAATAATTAAGAAATACGACAGAACGTATGAAAAATATGAAAACATTATATTTCCTATCTGGAAAGAGGCACGGCTCGACTCCCCTTTCGGGCAGTTGTTGAGTCGTTGAGTTAACAGTTGGCGATCCAAACGATACAAACTTTAATATGAAGTCGATATTGTACCATATTTCAATGTGAATACAATACGTTATGTGATTTATTTCATAAAAATAATACTTCGCTAGAAAGATTGTCTGTTAAACTCCGGAAATCGCAGATTAATATCTTCCAACCTTGTAGTGTCAGTAGCTCTCGATATTGCAAAACAAACTTCATCAAAAAGAGCTCGAAAACATTTATTTTAAATATTTTTTTACCAAAAGAGGTGAAGTTTAAATCAATAATAGCGTAAAGTAGGACGAGAACATACTGTGTGTAATCAGTTCCAGAGCGAAGCGATATTTTAATCCCATACTATTCTACAGGCTCCATCGAAACACGCTCGCCGTGTCGTGAGAACGATTTCGTTCGAACCGCGTATTGAAGCTTTTCTTCACTTATTTATTTTCCCATAGACTCCTCTCATCAATTTGTTGCTCCCTGCTTTACTTCGGAAAACAATAGTAACTGCCTTCCGATCCTCTCTCGCGGGTCGGAGCCGAGGCATTTCCATAGTAGCGCAATCTCGCTCCGAAATTCCATTCCAACCCAATCGTGCCCGATGGCCCCGCCTGGGCAGAGAATTCATTTAACAAAAATCACCGACTAGGGAATGCAAAAAAAAAACAAACGCCATTCCGATCCGAACCGATGCGATCACGCTCACGATTAGCTAATCCAGTCCGCGGCCGGACTGTTTGCTATTCACAGTACGCCATTCCGATCCGAACCGATGCGATCACGCTCACGATTAGCTAATCCAGTCCGCGGCCGGACTGTTTGCTATTCACAGCACTCGGTAGGAGCGATGTTTCTTCCGCGATTGCCAAACACGGGCAGGCACGGCCACACCGCCGTGGCGTTGCCGCCGGCCAGCAGTATCGGTGGACACGATTTTCCCAATCCCCGTTCCCGTCATTATTATCATTATAATTGGCCGACCCGCCGTGGTGCATCATCTCGCGACCCGGCGATGCCACTCCTCGCCCAGGTGAAAACGCGATAACAAGCCTTCAGGTCAGCGGATGCTCCGAACGTAGGCTTCAATTAGAATTCATCTTGTTCGCAACGAGATCGGTCCGATCTTGGGACTGCCTTTGTGGGCTTCCTCTCGATTTCTCACTTTTTCATTCCCACCGAGCCACCTCTGGAGGCAAACCAACCGTCATCGGGGCTGGGTGTCTTTCATTCGGGCCCTTCACCGACAGCTCGAGCCGTACTACCCTCCGTAATGAGGTGTACTTTATTCATTTCCAATTTGCAGCATTACCGGAATACTGCGTCAGGATATCAGGGGCGACCTGATAAATCTCGTGACGGCCGCCGCTGCCGTCGTCAGCGTAGCTGTTGATCTTCGTCCAAAGGGCGGCATCGTTCGCTTTGCGGCACTTATGCTACCGTTTATGTAGAGCCGTGCTTCGTTTTTTCTTCATCCGCTCATCTGATTTCATTCCCAGTCCGTAGGTGGGTTGCCACCCCGTGTGCGTCGTCAGAAGCCCGGAGCGGAATGGAATCGAATGGAATAAATTCCGATAAAATAAGTCAATAAATTATAGAGCGTGCCGTTTCCTCCTAGGTTCGCCCGGCGCTTGACAGGGCCTGTTGTTTTCAGGCGCAGGAGCTACGGAGGCTCCAACCCTGCACGGTAGCAGCATTTCTGCAGCTATGTGACATTGAATCCGCCCACGGACTGCAAGCCATCGGGACGCGTTTGCATATTTATGCTGGCCCGGGTGAGTGGGTGGGCCTGGTCGAACGGTTTGATCCGATGGGTGCATGGCTGCCTCCCAGCGGTGGGTTTGCCCAGCGTGGCCCGGACCGATTAATAAATTAGGTGCTGATGCATTGAAATTAATTAACTAATTAATTATTCCAAACGGTTGGTGTGAAGCGCTCTCCGACCGCAGAAGACGATAATGAGCATTAATGGATCTTATTGCTTGATATCGAGTTTTGTGTTATATTTTCCGTTAACTGGATTTAAGATAACTGCCCGGGGAGTAAGAGTTTTAATCCCTCCTAAACGGCCTGTATAGATAAAGCTTTTACAAACAAACGAATGAATAACGTTTTAAAATGTCTCGCAAAAACTAAGATAAAGCCCGGATTGATTGATTTGAATGATAATTGTTGTGACAAATTTGAGAAGGCTTTAAAATAAGTTCAATGTTGTCTCACGGTTTAGTGAATGTTTATTTCAGGGATTATTTTATCCTAAAATCGTATTTTGCTGACAAATATTCAATCCAATAAGAACTATTTAAAAAAAATCTTTCTGTGACGATGATGCTTCCTAATGAAGGTTTTAATTTCCTTGTTTAAAACAATTTAATGTTGATGTATTATTATATTACAGTATGTAGCGGTGTCTACGCAATTCCATTACTTCTTCATCTCAGGCTATTGCATTCGTTAATTTGTTCATTTATTCTTGTTCGATTAAAATACTACCAAGCTTTTCATTTTTTTAATTTATTGGCACAAAAATCAAAGGAAGGTTGCATATTTTTACATGGCTTTCCTTGACTTTTTTTAGTTTCACTCATGAAATAGTCGGTCGTGAGAACAATAACGACTGTCCCTATTGCTGATTTTTTTTTATTATGAAATTATCAACTGTTTATTAAGAATAACTTTTGCAAACACAAGGGCATCGCAAAAACAAAACGCTATTCAAACTTCCCAAAACTTTGAAAACCTTCATACAAGTGAAGTACAACTATGATTAGAGAAAGCAGATGAGGTGAAAATTTCCAAATCTTGCAGCTTCCCGAGTTGCAAAGTATTGCAAAAATGAACAATGTTGAAAGGTTCATGTGATGGTAAATTTCAATTTTTCGTGGTTTTATCACATGTTTTAGTTATGTCTTTTCTCATAAACTAGCCTTTTTAAGAATGGATGATGACCTTATATAAGGCGGCGCTCATTTCCACGAAGCGACAATAAGTAGCATAACCACAAGCATAGGACAAATATAACATATTCTTCATTTCTTCAACAGGCATTTCATATTGATAGAAATTGCATCACGATGAAGATTAAAATTCCGTTCAAATCTTCAAACAAATTATAAGAACAGAACATAAGGAATGAAAAATTGATTACGATCGAGAATAATTAAATATTAAATTAAAATTGAAACTGGAGAATAACATTTATAACATTTACTAAGATTCAACCTTGTATACGTCATAGTGTCTTAGTGTTGGATAAAACACACTATATAACAGCTCTTCATGACATAAAATAGTTTTTTTAAGTACACCTAATATTTCAAGAATTTCACAAAGTGATGGTAAACATTGCAGAAAGATTTCTCAGTGTATGTGATGAAGAAGAATAACAAGAATCTCGTCCAAAAAATGCAAACCAGTTAATGGGATGCGATATTCATCCCCTTCCCAAGCACGACTCATCCCACAAAGCAAACAACCCTGTACCCTGCCGACGAAAAGTACCTCGACCGTGTGTTTACATTACGCTTTCACATCCCAACTGCCCGAAATGAAGCTAATAGATCCGAGTCGATCGTGCGCGTTTTCTGCGGTCTCGAATTTTAACGACTTCCCCTCGTTCAAAACTCGCCCAGCGGCTGCGTCGGAATGCGTCGGCCTTCCATACAAAACCACAAGCACAACAGACACACGCACACACAAAAAAAACGACTCGTACCTCTTGGCGTGTCTTGAGAAAGCCGCGCCGCCCGGAACATAACCGGAACCGGGTGCGCGCACGCACCCGAGCCACGAAGCCACGGCCACGGTACCGGTGGGAAATGATTTGTCAAAAATTAATTTGTGAGCTACGCGAGAGCACTCCTTTCGGGGTGGTTGATTTATTGCAAACAGATTTCCCGAAACACGGCCTTCACGGGGCGAATCGGTCGCGGAATCGATCGACGCGGCGGATGAAGATCAGCCCGAGCGCCGAGCACCGAGTTTGGGCTCTTCTCTCTTTTCGCCTTCGCGGGTCCCACACCGGGTCCATCTTTGAGATTCCCAACGCCCGAAAACCATTCACCCAGGGCGCGACCCGCGAGATGCACGATACAAATGCTAATGGAGGCGAGCCTTTCCGTTCGTGCTGGATGCTGCCGCGGCTGCTGCTCGTTTTCCACACCCCGAAAAGCAAACTAACCTTCAACCGTGTGCGTTTGAAGGAAAGGCACCGCTCGTCTCGCGGTCACGGTGCGAGATTGAGTCCGCGTAAGTGCATTAGAGACTGACACCGGACTGTTGTTGGCATTTGCTCAAACAACGCAAAAGAGGATTGGTGTGCCCTCGAACGGGCCGGATAATTCTCACCCACAAGAAAGATAGGCTGAAATGGGGCCATATTTGTTGAGCAACAAACACCCACCCCCACGAACCGTAACCCCTCCCCGTCCCGAAGCCCCGTTCCCAGCGGAGTCGGCGAGTAAAACGGTCAAAAGCCGAGATAAAAAAAAGCCCATCCTCGGTGCGGCACGATCTCCCCAGCCCCGTGCATCCATCCAGTGCAGAGCGCGCGAAGGTCAAGCCCAGCAGAACCACCGTGGACCATCGTGGACGGCTAACACTACCCGGCCGCGGTGCACACAATAGATTCAACTGGTAAGCCTTTCCAAATGGCACTTGGAATCTGAACCGTTAAAATAATTAATAAATAGAGCATTATATTAATTTTTCGATCTATATTTTAGCGTATTGTTTATTTATGTGCTTATTGCAATAGATTTATGTTGTAATGACAAGATCTTCTCTTGAATCGTATATTTCTAATTCTAACAACGATGTAGTGATTAGGTTAACCAGCATCATCTTCAAGATACAGTAGTTTGAAGTACAGGATGTTAATGAAACAAGATTCTGAATACGTTTCCATAAATGTCGTTTTTGGCATGTATAAAATATTCTCTTATGCCAAAAATGTTAAAATTTCTCACCTATGCACGGAAGTAATACTTTTGTTTAATGGATATGTACTGTAGCGCCATGATTTAATGGTTTCAATGAAAAATACAGCTGCCTGTTACTTAACTGTTACTTTAGAATGCCTTTTCAAATGTTTATCTAAAACATTCAAACAGACAGATTTGAAATAATTGTCTATGAATGGTTTCTCAACAATGAATTGGCTTAACAACCCAAAGTATTTGGACAGTTTTATACTTAACGTGCACTGTGGAAGTTAAATGGGTAACTAGATAATACTAACTTGTATTTTCAGTTCAACATCTGCCGCGATTCATTTAAAATCTTACTAGATTTTTCTAAATCAGTCTTGAACGATTTCAAACAAAAATATTGGAGGTGAAAAAAAAACGATAAATACTATTCCAAAAGAAATCTTTACACAATCGACACCAAACAACGTTTGCTCAAACAACGCAAAAGAGGATTGGTGTGCCCTCGAACGGGCCGGATAATTCTCACCCACAAGAAAGATAGGCTGAAATGGGGCCATATTTGTTGAGCAACAAACACCCACCCCCACGAACCGTAACCCCTCCCCGTCCCGAAGCCCCGTTCCCAGCGGAGTCGGCGAGTAAAACGGTCAAAAGCCGAGATAAAAAAGCCCATCCTCGGTGCGGCACGATCTCCCCAGCCCCGTGCATCCATCCAGTGCAGAGCGCGCGAAGGTCAAGCCCAGCAGAACCACCGTGGACCATCGTGGACGGCTAACACTACCCGGCCGCGGTGCACACCGTAAGGATGGGCCACATGGGGAAGCCGACCGTGCGAGAAGATGACGAAGAAGCCCCGAAATAGAGTGTTGGATAAATAAAGGCATACACCCGCCCGCTCCGGGAGTGTTCCCGAGAGCCCCACGCTCGGTCGGTCCACGCCCGGGGTCCGGGAATCGGATGGAATAAATCTCGATAATTTAAGAAACTAACCCGGTCAGAATTGGTACACCGCAGTGCGCACGCCAATCACGCCGGAGGCCGCCTACAAAAACCCTCGCCCCGACGCCGACCGTCGCATGGGCGCTCTCGTGAAAGGGACGTGATGGACAGAGGGCAAGCAAACAAAACATTCGGCGCCCGGCACCCGCCCGAATCAACCCTCTCCCCCAGGCAGGAAAGCCTGGGCCGATAATTTACGAGACCCAACACGGCCCGGCCC
>KZ067662.1:12801-39455 GCA_002091845.1 Anopheles cracens | reverse complement strand
TTATTGTAGCCTTTTTCTTCTTCTCTTCTCTCTCTCTTTCTTCGTTGGAATACACACTCTCCCGCACGAGGCACACACGCTGGGAAACTTTTTCAAAAACCGCGCTTGCTGGCGATGTGGGCGACGAGAATGGTGGTAGAAACGCACACGCACACACGCACACACATAGCACTCGCACGCAAAGGCTCACGAAACGTACACACAAAGCCCGGCCAGGACGTAAACCGTCGCCGTTGTCGTCGTCGAGGAGGAAGGAAAAAATCGTAACAAAATAAAAAAAAAACCGAACCGAAAAAGGGAGTGCGGCTGGTGTCGGGGTGCTGCGCCCCAAGGTGCCTAGAAACTTTTCGTCGGCGCGTTTGCCGTTGCCGTCGCTCGGCGCGCGGGAGGAGTACGTTGGAAGGACGCGGATGTTGCCGACACGGGCAGCAGCATCATGGTTTCGGTGCGGCCGGTCGCTGCCGTTTTCCTACCGGGCCAACGACGACACTCGCGACACACAATCGCATCACTTCGAGCAACACGGTTTCTTCATTATGGGCCGCTTTCTTCTTCCCGCAGGCAACTCCACGCGCGCGCGTTCTGCCCAAACGGTTACAGCGAAACGTGGAACGGCGGGCCTGCTTTTCACAGCATCCTTCGATGCGGACGACAAACGCACGCACACGCGCCCGGTTTTGGTTGAAGTTGGTGGTTACGAAATTCGCCGCAACGTCGAAATGTTCCACTGCCGCGTATCCTTTTTATCCGTCGCACACCTTCGCTTGCGTAACACCGACGGGGTTGCTATTCTTGCGTTGGCTTCACTTCGCACCCGAATAAATCGCACTGTTTAGTCGTTTGGGGAAATGTTCCTCGACCTTTAACGTCTACTTGCTGTCGGAAATCTTTAAGTTCCACGTGCGAACGCGGTGAGGTCTCGTGAAGAACTACCTAAAACACGCACGAATCGGGCAGAGCTGGGGCGATCCGAGAGATTTTTATGCTCGCAGCATGTTATGTTGTTATGTTGGCTCACGGCGACTTCGCGCATAACATCTTCCGTCTCTTTTCCCGAAGCCGTTTCCGCGAGAGCCATTGCTCGAGAGAGCGAGAGCCATCCGCGCTACCTCCATCGGAACCACCGGTTGTCTCCTTCCCTCCTATGGCTCCTATACGAGTTCATCCCGCGTGGAGGAGAATCCGAACGAACTCCGAGTTCACCCGACCGCTCAATCTCTTTTTTGTTTAAAAATTTTAAATCACGTTTAAATTACGTTGCTCGTCAATAGATGGCGCCACTTGATCTTATTTTCAGAAGAAAAAATTGTCTATGGCTGCTACGTTTTATTTTTTTCAAACAATCATATTAAGCTGTCTCATAAAGAAGTTTATGCTAATAATGGCATGTTTCTATAGCGTTAATTGCAATAGGTTTTAAACGTTTTGTATGAGCTTTTGTCAATAACGCAATTATTAAAAAAATTGTTCAAATTAATTTATTTTTTGTTCATTAAAGAGCAGCACCTTTTGACAGGAAAAGCTGTTTTATTACCACAACATTCTCAAGTAAGTCTTTCTATGTCATTTCATTCTTTCTTTGGTTTGTTATTCTCATACCTGGATAGTTTGTCCTGCGAACGGAAACAGATACAGAACTCTACATTGCTTCGCGAATCATGATTTGTCTTTATTAACTCAATTCAGTTTTATTCTTCAGGATGCACCATCTTGAGGCTCAAGGCAATTTCTCCAAATATTTTTGATATTAACTGATATCCTGATAACAAGCCTTACTCTAAGATGTCTTGCAGCTAAGAGTCAAAATATCACCGTTTGAATTTGTCTTCATATTTTCTTTATAAAGCACCACTAGTACAAACCTATCTAAGTAAAATGTCCTCCTATGGTTTTCAAATGCCATGCAAAGAAGCAAAGTTTTATAATAACAAAAAATATTCATCGATTACTGTAACAACGGTACTTATGGTGTGTAAAATACGAATATTAACAATTTTACAGAATACAATCGCTAAAGTCTACATTTACGAATCATAATGAAACGCTGTATAACGATATAGCAAGGCGAGGGTGAAAGGAAATAAATTGATCATTCGTTTTTATTTCCCACTCTACTTAGCCGATATTGGGTTACGCTCAGGTACCGTCAAGTGCAGTGTTTCCGGCGCAATCTGCGCTAGTAGACGGGAATCAATATTGAGATTAGTTTTGGAGTGTTGGTTGGAGCTGAGTTTAGACTTTAGTTAGAATGGATGCGACGCGGAAGATACTCAAGTAAAAATATAGAATATTATGAAAACTATCTCACTAAAGCTATTGTAATTCATATTTATCCGGTATATAATAAATAAAACAATTCTCAATAAACCAAACAATGTACATGTTCAACGCTATAAAGATCGAGTGGTCATTATGACTGTTAAAAAAGGCATTCTTTAATAAATCTTTAATAAATAATGATAAAATAGTAACCGGATGCATTTGAATAGCGCATTAAATTTTGTGATATTTTGAAACGAGTATTCCTAACTCGACGGTCGAATTGCTACTACTTCTTTTTCATTTTATGTTCGTTAATGTGGTACTAACAGTTGTAAGAGCTCTAACACTAATACAAAAAATTGGTATTGCAGTCATTTAGGCGCCAAGACCATTTGTACCAAAAGTGGTCAGTTTGAGATCCTTTAACCGTTCCACATTTATACACTCTTACGCTTGCTTCCTCGTATCATCATAGTGGTAGTAGCATCAGTCTTCACACGGCAGGCCCGGTATCACAATCACACCTGGACCGTCTCCACATAGCTAACCGGCTATAACATCACTTGCTTAATATATATATTTTTAGAGATACATTTATTCAACAGATCACTAATATTGAAAATCGGCTTAACCGTATAGAAAGATTCATTTTATGAAAAGTTAGTGTTTACGTCAGGGAGGTTTGAACGATAAAAAAACGAACGTCGTAAAAAAATGGAAATAAGTACGAAAACAGTGAAAACCTATTGCTATTGCTGCGTTTTTTTTTATTTATGTAATACGAACAAATGAAACGAAATTGATAAAATAAACTCTGTCTACTTGATATTGAACATTTTCAAATTTCACCTTTAACTTACCACTGTTATTGATCGTTGGTGACTTGAAGACAACATCGTAAAAAAAAGCAAAATGTTGACCTGAGGAACTGAAATATCATGTGTGGAATACATTGTAATTGGAAGTTACTTTGTGGAATATTTTGTATTTTTACTTATTTAATATGCACATTTTCTAATTAATTTGTAATATCCAAACACTGAACAACTTAATAAAACACATCCCGTTCATTTCACACTCAACTATATGAGCCAGACCCATTTGAAAGCATGCCCGGGCTTTAAATCGTTCCATCGAGTACACTGCACATCTGCAGCGTAGCGCACCGGACCGTGAAGCGAGCGAGAAATCTTTTGCACACGATTGCACCAACGGACCCGCCCAGACGATACCAGCCCGATGCGCTCCGTAGTTCGTAGCTCCCGGAACGTATCCTTCCCATTGTGGCTCGGCCTATCCCATGGACGCACCCAACTCAAGAAATCCAAACAGAAGGCCTCCCTGCCGGTTTGTTTGTGTGTGCGCCGTGTCGTCGCAAAGAGGGAAAAGAGTTGCGATGAGATGCGAGTCATTGCGGGGGGAACTGGCTCTATGTCCCAGGGACAGAAAATGCTTTTCACCGTGCATACCGGTTCCCGCGGGATTGGATGCACTGGATTGCATGTGCAAATAAGCTCGGGAGGGAGCGCGACGCTTGGAGAGCGGGTGGCCCCGTACGGTGGCAGCGAAACATGCGAGCGCATGACTCAATAAAAACCAGGACCAGGACACACGCAGTCGGGCGTAAAATTGATTTAGTTTATGATATCCAGCCGGCCAGGGAGAGAGCGAGTGCAGAAGCGAATGCGGGCGCGGAATTTGGGAGCAGCCAGCGTGGGAAGCAGCGGTGGCAATATTGAAACTCGATTGTTTTGTTTGCTGAAATCGAGCGTGTTATCAGCTCGTTCGGCCGTCCTGCAACCGGTTGCACATCGGTGGCGGTGTCGTTGTTTTTCGCCAACGCAGCGTGCATCGAACGCCCGGTCCAGTGGGTGGACGGTACTGGCCGGGAGGAAGTGTCTAAACCTAATGTCATCGCCAAAACACGCTGGAAATCTCTGCGACACGACCAATTTTCCGGTCGCTAATTGCTAGATGGACCGGAAGAGTTTGAAACGATGACGGTGAATCCGTCTGATGAGTAAGATAAACAGAGAGCTAGATTTATAACCTAAAAATTAACTATAATTGATAGGTTTTTTTCATGATAACTCATTTTAAAAATATTATTTTAAGTTAAAAAAATCATTCAAACATATGCCTACATTATTCAAGATCGTTTTAAAGTTCCTGTATTTTTATCGAATTTTAAAACAATTATTTGTATCGAAATAAATGAATTTACGTAAGCAGGTGTATAGCTATGTTACAAGGAGCGATATTGATGGCGGTGAAAAAATAGTAATAGCGTGTGGAAAAATGTGAAAAATTCCTCACAGACGTATTTTGTTATTATCTACAACTTAACACAACGTCATTTTCATGTATTTCTTCAAGTTTTCGTTGTATTCTTTAAAAAAAACAGGTGGGCGTATAGTTATGTTACGGAGTGAAGTTCCATGAAATAGTTAAAAATCTAAATGAAAACTTTATCTAATAATACAGAACACTTCGTTCCTTCTCGTTAGCGATGCAATTTCCACAAGCAAAACCCCCAGGATGACAAAATCAATCAAGCGCTGCTATTTCCACCCGTTCCCGGTCCTGCGTGCTGCATTGGTTTTGCAATCGCGTCAACAAGCGCCCGGATGCAACGGAGCAACCGACCGACAATCGTTCATTTCCGCCTGTTTGTCGATCGGCAACCGCTTTGTTGCGACTTTTTTTTCTCCACTACAGCTAAACTTTCTCCCACCGACTTGCCTGATCGTGCCGCGATTTCATAAATGCTGCCTCATTGTCCTCGGGCTGGCAAGAACTTGGCTTTTTGTGGATCGTGTCGATAAAAAAACGAACGTCGTAAAAAAATGGAAATAAGTACGAAAACAGTGAAAACCTATTGCTATTGCTGCGTTTTTTTTATTTATGTAATACGAACAAATGAAACGAAATTGATAAAATAAACTCTGTCTACTTGATATTGAACATTTTCAAAAAAAAAAACAAATCGTGGATCGCCCTAGCTGGACTGCACCCTGTGGGCTACTGCTAGGCGAAGGTACTATTTTGGGCTCCGCATAAAACTACTTTAGCCGTTTAGCCTGTCCCGGACACGTAGGCGAGGGTGAAAGGAAATAAATTGATCATTCGTTTTTATTTCCCACTCTACTTAGCCGATATTGGGTTACGCTCAGGTACCGTCAAGTGCAGTGTTTCCGGCGCAATCTGCGCTAGTAGACGGGAATCAATATTGAGATTAGTTTTGGAGTGTTGGTTGGAGCTGAGTTTAGACTTTAGTTAGAATGGATGCGACGCGGAAGATACTCAAGTAAAAATATAGAATATTATGAAAACTATCTCACTAAAGCTATTGTAATTCATATTTATCCGGTATATAATAAATAAAACAATTCTCAATAAACCAAACAATGTACATGTTCAACGCTATAAAGATCGAGTGGTCATTATGACTGTTAAAAAAGGCATTCTTTAATAAATCTTTAATAAATAATGATAAAATAGTAACCGGATGCATTTGAATAGCGCATTAAATTTTGTGATATTTTGAAACGAGTATTCCTAACTCGACGGTCGAATTGCTACTACTTCTTTTTCATTTTATGTTCGTTAATGTGGTACTAACAGTTGTAAGAGCTCTAACACTAATACAAAAAATTGGTATTGCAGTCATTTAGGCGCCAAGACCATTTGTACCAAAAGTGGTCAGTTTGAGATCCTTTAACCGTTCCACATTTATACACTCTTACGCTTGCTTCCTCGTATCATCATAGTGGTAGTAGCATCAGTCTTCACACGGCAGGCCCGGTATCACAATCACACCTGGACCGTCTCCACATAGCTAACCGGCTATAACATCACTTGCTTAATATATATATTTTTAGAGATACATTTATTCAACAGATCACTAATATTGAAAATCGGCTTAACCGTATAGAAAGATTCATTTTATGAAAAGTTAGTGTTTACGTCAGGGAGGTTTGAACGATAAAAAAACGAACGTCGTAAAAAAATGGAAATAAGTACGAAAACAGTGAAAACCTATTGCTATTGCTGCGTTTTTTTTATAGTCGGAAAAGCCACTGTGCGCGGAGGTAAAGCAGGCTGTCCGAGGAGAGAGTTTCCGTTCCCTGCGTTCTATTTTTTCTTCCCGCTACTAGTTTTCCTACTCCCAAAGGAAGGCCAGAATTGCAGTTCTACGAAGCGCCGATTCGATTGAATCAGAATCGGCTAACCGCTCCGGTAAGTAAATACACAAAAAAAACAAATCGTGGATCGCCCTAGCTGGACTGCACCCTGTGGGCTACTGCTAGGCGAAGGTACTATTTTGGGCTCCGCATAAAACTACTTTAGCCGTTTAGCCTGTCCCGGACACGTAGGCGAGGGTGAAAGGAAATAAATTGATCATTCGTTTTTATTTCCCACTCTACTTAGCCGATATTGGGTTACGCTCAGGTACCGTCAAGTGCAGTGTTTCCGGCGCAATCTGCGCTAGTAGACGGGAATCAATATTGAGATTAGTTTTGGAGTGTTGGTTGGAGCTGAGTTTAGACTTTAGTTAGAATGGATGCGACGCGGAAGATACTTCACAGACGTATTTTGTTATTATCTACAACTTAACACAACGTCATTTTCATGTATTTCTTCAAGTTTTCGTTGTATTCTTTAAAAAAAACAGGTGGGCGTATAGTTATGTTACGGAGTGAAGTTCCATGAAATAGTTAAAAATCTAAATGAAAACTTTATCTAATAATACAGAACACTTCGTTCCTCGTCGTTAGCGATGCAATTTCCACAAGCAAAACCTCCAGGATGACAAAATCAATCAAGCGCTGCTATTTCCACCCGTTCCCGGTCCTGCGGGCAGCATTGGTTTTGCAATCGCGTCAACAAGCGCCCGGATGCAACGGAGCAACCGACCGACAATCGTTCATTTCCGCCTGTTTGTCGATCGGCAACCGCTTTGTTGCGACTTTTTTTTCTCCACTACAGCTAAACTTTCTCCCACCGACTTGCCTGATCGTGCCGCGATTTCATAAATGCTGCCTCATTGTCCTCGGGCTGGCAAGAACTTGGCTTTTTGTGGATCGTGCAGAGTATGTGGTTATGTGTTTTGTATCTTCTGGTTCAGGTTTCGGCACAAGCGGCCGCTTGTGATTGAAGGCATGCGAAGGTACGGGGAGGTACGAAAAAACCTTATGGTGCAATGAAGGATAAAAAACATGTTATCTGTAAGGAGACATTCGATACCGTTTCGGTAAGAGCATGTTTCGATACGAAAGGTGGCCGAGTATTCGGTCGACGAAAAGTTTGAAAACTTCTTAAATTTTCGTGCTAGTTTCGAAGAAATAATAATAATAATAATTATTATTTCGAATTCAAACTAAGGATTGAATCTTAAGAATTGAAGAAACTTTACAGCATATTTACGTGTAAAAACGTATTTACTGATATTAATCATAATGATAACGCTGCGTTCGTTGCCTTAAAAATGTTAGAATCTTTTCAAGTTATGCTACCCGTCAAGAGATGGCGCCACTAAATCAAGGATGCAAGGGTTGTCTATGACTACTATGATTTTTAGGGAAATATAGTTCGCCACAAGTTTGAACATGGTCTGCAGTTAAATTGTAAATTATCTATCTGTATCTCAAAACAAAACAAAGCCTTATATAACTTGATGAAGAGTTTTGAAATCATTCCTACCTTAACATAACTCAAGCACTTTATTTCTTGATTGCAATCTTGTCTCTCGAGCTAGTCTCAAGAGTCCTGGGACAGCGTCGTTCGCTTCATTTCCGATGTGTAGAGTGAAATTGTGGAGTGAATCGGCTCGTTCCACCAGAAAGGATCCCTGGTCCGATGGTCCTCCTGAGCCACATGGCACAATCTGCCCGATCATTACTGTTACAGTCGATTGAATGGCACTCCGCTATCGGGGACATCGTTAACCGATCCGGCAGCAGGGCAGTGCCGGCTGCTGGCTGGTTTCTCTTGATTTCTCAGCAACAGCAGGAGCAGAAGCGTAAAAGATATCGATTTACCACTTTCGTCAAATGAATTGCGCTGACTGACAGTGACAATAGTTGGATACTTGCGTTCAAAGTTGTCATTTCGATCTCTTTCTTGGGATGGCTTTTTTTTGGTTTGGTGTTGCTCTCATGCATACTTCCCAGCGCCGATCCTCCGTACGGTTCAGCGAGCGTCGCTTTCCGGTCGGCCGACGAGTAAGGATATGGAATTTCGGTCTGATTTTGTCGGAGCAACCGACCGACAATCGTTCATTTCCGCCTGTTTGTCGATCGGCAACCGCTTTGTTGCGACTTTTTTTTCTCCACTGCAGCTAAACTTTCTCCCACCGGCTTGCCTGATCGTGCCGCGATTTCATAAATGCTGCCTCATTGTCCTCGGGCTGGCAAGAACTTGGCTTTTTGTGGATCGTGCAGAGTATGTGGTTATGTGTTTTGTATCTTCTGGTTCAGGTTTCGGCACAAGCGGCCGCTTGTGATTGAAGGCATGCGAAGGTACGGGGAGGTACGAAAAAACCTTATGGTGCAATGAAGGATAAAAAACATGTTATCTGTAAGGAGACATTCGATACCGTTTCGGTAAGAGCATGTTTCGATACCAAAGGTGGCCGAGTATTCGGTCGACGAAAAGTTTGAAAACTTCTTAAATTTTCGTGCTAGATTCGAAGAAATAATAATAATAATTATTATTATTTCAAATTCAAACTAAGGATTGAATCTTAAGAATTGAAGAGACTTTACAGCATATTTACGTGTAAAAACGTATTTACTGATATTAATCATAATGATAACGCTGCGTTCGTTGCCTTAAAAATGCGCACCGGACCGTGAAGCGAGCGAGAAATCTTTTGCACACGATTGCACCAACGGACCCGCCCAGACGATACCAGCCCGATGCGCTCCGTAGTTCGTAGCTCCCGGAACGTATCCTTCCCATTGTGGCTCGGCCTATCCCATGGACGCACCCAACCCAAGAAATCCAAACAGAAGGCCTCCCTGCCGGTTTGTTTGTGTGTGCGCCGTGTCGTCGCAAAGAGGGAAAAGAGTTGCGATGAGATGCGAGTCATTGCGGGGGGAACTGGCTCTATGTCCCAGGGACAGAAAATGCTTTTCACCGTGCATACCGGTTCCCGCGGGATTGGATGCACTGGATTGCATGTGCAAATAAGCTCGGGAGGGAGCGCGACGCTTGGAGAGCGGGTGGCCCCGTACGGTGGCAGCGAAACATGCGAGCGCATGACTCAATAAAAACCAGGACCAGGACACACGCAGTCGGGCGTAAAATTGATTTAGTTTATGATATCCAACCGGCCAGGGAGAGAGCGAGTGCAGAAGCGAATGCGGGCGCGGAATTTGGGAGCAGCCAGCGTGGGAAGCAGCGGTGGCAATATTGAAACTCGATTGTTTTGTTTGCTGAAATCGAGCGTGTTATCAGCTCGTTCGGCCGTCCTGCAACCGGTTGCACATCGGCGACGGTGTCGTTGTTTTTCGCCAACGCAGCGTGCATCGAACGCCCGGTCCAGTGGGTGGACGGTACTGGCCGGGAGGAAGTGTCTAAACCTAATGTCATCGCCAAAACACGCTGGAAATCTCTGCGACACGACCAATTTTCCGGTCGCTAATTGCTAGATGGACCGGAAGAGTTTGAAACGATGACGGTGAATCCGTCTGATGAGTAAGATAAACAGAGAGCTAGATTTATAACCTAAAAATTAACTATAATTGATAGGCTTTTTTCATGATAACTCATTTTAAAACTATTATTTTAAGTTAAAAAATCATTCAAAAATATGACTACATTATTCAAGATCGTTTTAAAGTTCCTGTATTTTTCGAATTTTAAAACAGTTATTTGAATCGAAACAAATGAATTTTCGTAAGCGTATAGTTATGTTACAAGGAGCGATATTGATGAAAAAATAGTGAAAAAATAGTAATAGTGTGTGTAAAATGTGGAAAAATTCGTCACAGACGTATTTTGTTATTATCTACAACTTAGTACAACGTCATTTTCATGTATTTCTTCAAGTTTTCGTTGTATTCTTAAAAAAAAACAGGTGGGCGTATAGTTATGTTACGGAGTGAAGTTCCTTGAAACAGTTAAAAATCTAAATGAAAACTGTATCTAATAATACAGAACACTTCGTTCCTCGTCGTTAGCGATGCAATTTCCACAAGCAAAACCTCCAGGATGACAAAATCAATCAAGCGCTGCTATTTCCACCCGTTCCCGGTCCTGCGGGCAGCATTGGTTTTGCAATCGCGTCAACAAGCGCCCGGATGCAACGGAGCAACCGACCGACAATCGTTCATTTCCGCCTGTTTGCTTCCTTCCATCTGTTCCCTGCAACCTGTTAATGAAGTTGTTCTTGTGCGATTAATTGCCGGGAGCTTTTATAGCCTCACTGAACGAGATCACTTGATTACCTGGGAGAAGAGGAAGAAAAAAAACACACGCCGATCGTTTGCAAATCTAATGTGTGAGAAAAAGTCGAGCGAAATGGATCACTCGGCTCTCGCCTTTGCTTCTTATCTCCGGGCAGGCTGCAATTAACGCTTGCGGCTACGGCAGATGCAACTGCGTGCTGCGTTTGCCCTTTATATTGCCTACACGCAACGGATGCGCAGTTAAAAGCCGTAAGTCATTTTATGCCTTTTTGCGGTTGGTTCAGTCTTAATTTAAAGCTCCCAGCCCAAACATGCACTTGGCCTCGTATTGATTAACGTAAAGCGGCGTGGTAATAAAATTGATCGCGGATGCAATTGGAGAGAAGAAATAAAAAAGCATCTAAAAGAAGAACCTCATTCTAAACACGAGGGTCGTAAAAATTACTGGATGTTTGTTCCAAACGAACGACCTCAGCACGCAAGCAAAAATTGAAATGTTAATCCCAAATTTTGTGCCAAAAAATTTCAAATTTCACTCCACAGCTTGCTCGCAGCGCTACTAAAACCCTTTTCTAAGCTCGGTCCGGACACTCATCTGCATATTGATGCCTCATTACAGCCCTTCCCAGGACCGGCGGGCCTGATTAACGTTGTTTTCTTTTAGCTCCACGTCCATTTGCGCTAAAACCTTTTAATCTTCTCCGATCGTAAGCGGTGTTAAGCTTTTACAATTTTTGTTGAAAACTTCATCCACATCCTACTGGAACAGGAAGCCTTACGATGCGTTGCGAACGGTGCGGTAGGCCTCGGTCTCTTCCCTAGCTGGGGTCCGTCGAATCGAGTCTAAAGCCAATCGATTTCCTTAATCGCCACTTGCCGTAATCTTTGTACATCGATAATCCACCCACACGGGTTCCGCCTAAGTCAACAGACGCAGAAGGAGCGATGGGCACCTAGGGGAACAGAAAAAAATCCTGATTGACTACGGGGTTAGGCGGTCAGCAGTGTGGAAGGTGTGTGTGTGTGTAAGCCTCCTAGGTAGAGAGGTGCCGTTGAAGGTGGGTTCCGGAATGTTTGTGGAACTATTCTACCGCCGATGTTATTCCAGCTCTGACCTTTCGGGATCCGTCGGGTCCGCCCCGGTTCCATTTTCTCGTGTTTAGATAAAAATAATCATTATTCGAAGGCAAACATTTACCTTTCCCTCCGGTGTACCAACACGCCCGGGAACGACCACTTGTACGCGGTTGGACCGTGTTGTTCTAGTCCAAACACGGCTCCAGAACTAGCTCAGGTCAGGTGATCGGAACCTTGCTTTCGGGGTGCTTTTTACGACTCCCGTCCCGGAACGAAAAAGTGAACTCTCGAAGGTGGTGGCTCGTAGAACCTGTCCATTCGGGCCCACGTGGATCAACGGGGATGGATGTTCTGAATAGCGCGCCCGGGACAAATTACCATCGCTAGCGTTGATGGAGTTTGGGGTTCGGTGCTGCAGACACGGCCTACGCTTCGTTCCGGGACATCAAAGACATTCGGACAACCGGGGGTGCCCTAGAACACCCCGTCGAAATGTGAGGCGGAACCCGTCGTTGATAGCCGCGGGTACAACAGGTCTCCAGCAATCCGGCAAGATCAGGTTTCACCGCGGTTCGCTCCGTACGACTTTCTTCTGGATTTTCGTTGCCCGATTCTTACCTTTTACTTTCGGGCGCGAGCGTTGGGTCCTTTTTCGCCCGGCGGGTGTTGGGAAAACACGCCACTTTATCGAGCGTAGCATAGGCTCGTGCTTTGACGTCACTCTGCGATAAAATGTGATGCCTCACCGACCCGATCTGCTCGCGCTGTTTGACAGTTCGGTATGAGTGGGTCAGACCCGCAACGAAAAGATCTCTAATTCGGGCCATAATCTTGACAGTTTTGAAGACGATCGGAGGTTCGGATAACAACCTGGCAACCTGGGATTTGTGTGACGGTTGATGGAATTTATTATGGGGTTTGATTGGTCGTGGGCATCGAGACAGCTCTAATAATATCCTTGAGGGAGAATTGGACCAATTTCCTCAAGAAATATTCGGGGTATCTCAAGGTTCAGACGTAATCGATTGATTCTAAGAAATCGTCTCAAATAAATGCTAGTTACCTATGGATCGTATGTGAAGTTTCGGATAAATATTAATGCATTTATCTTTTCAAACGCAAAAACTGCTCTTATTTGGAACAACAACTACAGCTAAAAACGCTCTCAACCGATATGCGAGCTAATTCCAGTCCCAGATGCTTGTACCTAACTCCCACAACAAAATGGCATGAACTTGAAAGTACGATTAAATTTACTGTAATTAAAGCTTGGCGGGGAAAAACTTTGTCTTTGCAGTGTGCTCCCACCCATGGGACCGAGTATATAAGCGAGTAATGTACGACGTACGTACGTTGACTATGGCCCCGCAATGAACTATGATACACACATTGTCCAAAATTCAGCACCCGCCCACCTTTTTAGGGGATAGTTTTCTCGCCGAAAAACGACAAGATTGCATCGTGGCTCCTCGACGACCTCGGTATCGGCCGAAATGCACGGTGGCAAGCACGAACTTCTTTCGTGCGAAAGTTTGGTAAATGTTTCAAATCGCTACCAACCGCTAGCGAGCGGGTTGTAGTGCTGTACTGTCCCCGCGTTCGTTTCTCTGCCGATTCAGCCAACGACTTGGGGGAACATGGTTTTAGCAAAACTTATGCAAGATAAATGGCTACAGTTGATTCTCGAGAGGGATGAGATTTATGTCGTCGTTCTGTGAAGTCGGTTGGAGTGGGGATATGGGAAAAGGAAACCTTCGGTTAGAAGTGGATCATAGTTTACGGTTGAAAATATGGTCTGTTAAATGACACATAAATACTAGCAGTTTAAGTACGTATTTGTCATGGCGTGCAGTGAGCACGTTAATTTAATATATCGCAGCATACTTGCAGGAACTGTTTGTTTTATTTCAATTGTTTTCTTTCCGGACTTCTGTATAGGAAATTTAAAATTCTATTATATTTGGAAACATCAAATTATACCAAAAAATACGTTGACAGTTCAAAATACGTTATTCTCAATCAGAGACTAAATTCTCACCGATATTTTGGAATGAACGTCACTCATCTAATAACCTACCGATTTTACACACATATAGTATATATGGTATTTGTGTTAAAGTCCTGGTTTTAGGCGGTAATTGATGATCAAATCTTGAACCAAGCAAGTTTAAAATATTGAGATTTGATCCAGTTTCAAATTGAAAATGCCAAAGAATTCCTTCATACAAGAGCTAAGTGATTTCCTGAAAAAATACCCATTATGAATATTGTTAAGGGTAATTATCTGTGATCACCTCATGATTTGAATATGATTTAAATATTAGGATAGAATTATTTTGTTTGTAATTAGCAGTAGTAGATTTTCTATCTAGGTAGAGTAAAAAATCTAAACTTTACTATAAAAGTTGCTTTTACCACTTAGTTATTTATTTGATCTTTCAATTATTTTTCGACTCTTAGATTCCACAAAAAACAACCTAACATTTTGTCTATTGAAAACAAGTTTCTGGAGAACCCAATGTTTTTTTTAAAATTAAATTTAGCAACCATTTGTATATACTGATCATTGTATTCATTCACTAGCATGAAAGCCTTCATTTCGATATGATTAAAGATCGTCTGGCCATGCTGTTAAACAATCGATGTAAAAACACTTTATGTGTTTCCTAATGAATCTTTGAAACCAATGTTATCATTTCCATCGAAATTGCAACAGGTAAAAACATTTTCAAAGCAAAAGAAAACTTTTCTTCAAATAAACAGTCCATTTTGTATTATAATTGCATAAACGGACCTCCTACCGTCCGGAAACCGTAATGTACCGATTCAAAAAGTTCCGAACAATAAAATTGTTGGCTAACAAAGCCAATCGGAGGCTGCATTTAGAACTATTGCCAATCGAGATTTGCAAACTTCCTCGCCCCGCTACCAACAACGTGTGAACAAGACTTCCAAAGCCCGACAGCCTTCACACCTCGGGCGCACAGATAACAGAGCGAGGCAGTGGACAGCCTCCGCTCAACTTTCGGGGCCCTCTAGTAAACTACCCGCTGTCGATAATAAACCTCCGGCGCTGCACAATAGCCGCTCCGGCGGGGGGTGGTGGTGTGCAAAGAAAAGAAAACTTTCTGGAGAAAAACTCGTTCATTTGTCAAACAGTCGACCACAAAAGGCCTAGAGACGAAGCGCGTCCGGTAGGCGACGGCTGCTGCATCGGTTTGCACCTGGGCGGTCTGCGCTGTTTGACAGTTTGCGGCCGGCTTGAACAGTTTAGGGGCCCGAACGTCGATCTCCGACCGGCGAAGCCTTCCGTACCATCCATTCGGCTTTCGCCCCTTCCTGGACGACCGTGACATCGTTCCGAACGACAGTCCTGTGTGTCCTGGCTGTGCTTTCAGCCGCCGGTTCTTCTCCTTTTTTGATTAATGCGATTTCTATAGGATTGTCTATCCTGGGTGCCGTAAGCCGTGTCTCCAAATGTTTTGACTTTGACGGCAGAGTGTGGATAATGGCGTAATATCTGGGCGCTTTGTGCGTACCGATAGGGGAAGTCGGTTTCGGGCCGGGATGCGCGTTTCGACAATCGAAACAGACCTCAAACAGGACACCTAGAAGAATTGAAAATCCCATCGTCCGTGCCATCGATTGTTTGAGGAATTAAAGTCGGCCCAGCCGACTGTCCCTTTCAATTGACTGCCCGAACGGTGATGACGATGGTAGCGGTGCGGTTTTTGCGCTGCGTAGAGGGTTTCCCCCGTGTGATAAATGGGACAGGGCTGAATTATTTGTTTATGGTTATGTTCGGGGCTTTTATGCGACTGATGAATACCGCATGGCTTGCGGGTTTTGTGGCTTCGGGGTCTGGCAGTTTAGCATTGATTCTTGGTTCGTGTAATCCGTGGACGTGTATAAATCAAAAGCATCTGCTCGCCACAGTCGGCTCGATTCCGGCTGCATAAGCGTGGACATAAAAATCAGTACCTTTCGTCGGATGGTGTCCGCTGTTCTGGTAATAAAAATTAATCAACCATCGCGTCGAGCAGCATACGCTTGGAAAGCGAAAGGATAACTCCTGTGGCAGTAATTTCGAACAATAAACAGCGAATGGGAGTATAATTTTGGACACAGGTAAAATGATACTAAATATTTGACAATTAATCTTCATTATTTCCGCAAAACAAACCAGGATCATTAGCCGTAATGGAAGGTGAGGCATTCCCTATTTTATGCACCCTTTGATTAAGAGTACAATGTGCATTTCACTCTCTTGACGAAATTTTACGATGCTGAAATAAGAAGAAACAATCATTTTTAATATTTACAGATGTTTGGCAGCATACGATTTTCCATATTTACAGATGTTTATATTACAGTTCTAGTACACTTGATAAGCAAACATGATGAATTGAATAATTACTCAATTATAATACAAACTTTCATTCAATCAAGCAACAGGTTTAACTAAGTTTTCGAACAGCTATTGTTATATATTTCTTAAAGAAAAACAATCATTTTGCATTATTTTTTATACTCGTCTGTGATTTATTTATGTTGGTTCTATTTATTGATGAATTATTGTTTGTTAAGGAGACAATGTGTAACTATTTTGCTTAGTGTTTTCATAGCTCGTCGTATTATTCGACGAAATTTAAAGTTATTTCTTTTGTCGAATTCATTGAAACAAGATTTTAGAAACATTGGAAAAGAAGAGACCTCTTCCGGGACATGTCTTTAGACATAAGGGCCGATTATGAACACAAACGGAAAAGTATCTAATAAAACCTATATAGTAAAATGGAAATTAATTGATGTTAGGTATTTTAAACAAACTTGAGTGATTAGGAATTGTTTTATAGAATGCTTAATCATGATAGATTCGTATTTGGTTTTAAGTTTTGAAAATTCGCACTGAATATTCGCCATTTCATCGTTGTTTAAGACTTTTTTAAATTGTTTTTTTTTTCTTCTTTTGTTAATGCATTTCTCAAGATGTCAAGGTTTTTTGTTATTATGTATATCTTCAAAATGACAAGTCTAGCCCTAAACGGTAGTTCTTTATTCTATGCGACTTTTTAATTTTTGAAAAATGTCACGACATCCCTGAGTTGGAGTTATGTAGCAGCTTAAATTTCTAAAACAATGCGACTATCGCTGCGTTTTTCAATAGTGAAGATTGAAATTCAGTTATTTAATTATTCTTCCCGTATTCTGTTAAGTTCATCCAAATCGATTTTTTTCTTTGCATACACACACACAAGAAAAGGACTCGCCCGTAAGCCTGCACAGACACACCGGCATCAAGCATCTCTTGAACATGGGAAAATAAAACACACGAGAATGGTAGTTACGAAAATCACTGCAAAACGCTGACGGACTCCGCCATGCGCGCTCCGGACACAGGAAACGCACGTCGGCCCGACGAACGGGGCGGCATCGCTCCGGCCCCCGGGCACGTATCGTGCTGTCAGATAGTTGTTTTAGCTGTCGGCCAGTTCAAACAACGCCAAACCGCCGGGAGTCGACTTGCCAGGCTGTCAAGTAGTTGCACGGTACTAGATCCAGACTTGCTGGATCTTGGCGCTCGGTGACAGCGTCCGCAAACATGTAGCCGGCATGTTTCGCGTGAAGCACGAGGCGACTGCGCTGGTGGAGAAAATAGCCGCCGTCGCCGGGAGTGTGCGAACGGGACACACACACACAGAAGAAGAAGAAAAAACAGATATAATAAAAGCAAACCACCGTGCCACCGTTCTACGCGAAACGCTAGAAGGAGCCTGGAGAAGATGAATAATGTTTTGGTGTTTTAACGATTTTTAACATGTGTTTTTATGGGTTGTGTGGCCGTGTGCACTTGGTGGCACTGACGTTCTATCCTGTCGAAAAAAGTGTAATAAATTTCATACAGCGGCGTGCTGTGCTCAACGTGCCCCGTCTTCTTGGCCACAGAGTGATTTCATGTCGCCCCGTGCATTAATCGTCTCACTATCGAGACAGCAGCAGCAGCAGCAGATCGTAAACACGGCGTGCAATCCCCCGAAATAACACGGATTGCACTTTTTGCGCTGGTGTCTCCTCGAGTACAAATTGAGCATTAATCATGTTCGTAAGGAATTAATTCATAATTATTCCATGCTGCCCGTGCAGGGGAGTCGACCGCCGCTGACATGTCGACTGCCTTCCGAGGCATCCGGTGGCCGTCTAAGTGTGCGTTTTTGTGATGCAACTTCAAAGGTACGCACGGAGCGCACAGAAATCGGGGTGCGTTCCTGACATTTCAGCACGCCGACGACGAGGCCCGGGACGTGGCCCGATGATAGATCATTAGCGATTTTACCGCTGTCGTCGAAAACTGATGCGTACATGGCAGCTGCAGCCACTCGCCACACGTGCACACTTACAACGCATAAACCGACGATCGTTAAACCATTACTGCCGCACCGCGGATGGAACCATTAATCTGCATTCCAAGCTGCGGGAGCAGTAATTAGTAGCATCCCAAAGCGCAGGGAAGTTTCGCTGACGCGGACGGCTCGCTCCTCCATATTGGATGCGATCTGCGGGATCTGGATCTCGTAAGATATCGTAAATTATGCTCCGTAAGGGTAAAAATAAAATCACATCGGGTTGCCTGCGTGCATCTGGCCGGTGTGATGTCCAGTCGTGCGTTCATACACATACACACACATCCCTGCAGAACTTCGACACTCCGGTGGACACCGTGTTTTGATCGCTCATAAATTTCACACCTTTTGTCACAGTCGCAATTCCGAACGGGCTGGCTGGCTCCGCCACGGGCGTTCCCGGTCCTTCCAGAAAGCATAGCACACCAAAAGTGCATTGCCATGTCGATGCATCGAAGCGAGTTCCATCGTTATGCCGGTACGGAACGCATACGGCCAGACGGCGAACCGGCCCAAAAACCGGGAGAGGGAAAAAGCAATTCATTAAAAATTACTTTCGCAACTACCACCCGTGGTGGTAGGGACCTCTTCTGAATTTGTTTTGTTCTGCACGCCAAGAGCCAACCCAAAATACTCCTCTAATTCACTGTCGGTTGGTGGTAAATCAAACTGAAGGCGGTGTGTACGGACCCGCTGGTGGGGAGAGAAAAAAGAGCGACACATCGTGCACGGCGAACAGAATAAAAATACATATAACTCATGTTGGAACCGAAACGCTTGGAATGCGAAAATCGAAGCGAAAAAGGTAACATACACAGAACCAACAACCAAACAAAAAGAGAAACAAAACGAACAAGACGACGCGGCCACCGGCAAACAACCCGGTAGGCGATCGGTGCCCAGGACGGCGCGGGTCCTTCATAGAGACGGGGTGTTTTTTGCCGATGACGATGAGTTGCAAGCCCGGGAATCCTGGTGCCGCAACGAGGACCCGAAGAGCCTTGATGTTTGTCTCGCTGGCGCGAGGGATTTGTGTGTGTGTTTTTTCCGTTCCCTGTTCTGCCCGATTGTTACCACTCATTGACGTTGGGCTGTGTGTGTGAGTCTGTTTTTAAACGCAAAATTTTCTTTGACGTGTGTTTTTCTACGATTTTTGGGCGTTATGGTGACTTTTGAGTTGAATGACTAGCTGAATTTGGCTATATGAAGCCGACGGTGATTAATATTGTTTTATGTCACAGATTTACTGTCGCTGGAAATTGAAATGCTTCATCATCGTGATGAGTGAGTGTGTCCGTGCGAGAGAGTGTTTGGGAATTTACGAAGGGCATTTCATTCTCGGTAAATACTTTCGCCAGCTTGCACCAGGTGGAATGAGTTGTTTGTTTTGCCTCAAAGCAGTTTGAGTTTGTATTGTAATGTAATTTGGAAAGTAAATATTTGTCTACGAACGGAATGGTTGATTCTGTTATAGAAGTGTCGGGATCGGATGTTTGGTCAAGATGACAGCACCGAAGACACACACACCTAGTTTGCCTTAGCCACTCGCTCGCTAGATTTGTCCCCTTTGTTTGTGCTAGTATGAAAGGAATCGGGAGACCCCTATGCTAGGCGAAGCGAAACAATTCCCAAAAATCAAAAGGCAGCCAGACAGAGCCCGGTGTGAGGTCCTGAACGGGGCCACCTAGACCACCTTTCTGTGGTGTACCCCAAAGGATGGAAACGAAAAAATCGAGAGAAAAAAAACCCCGAAACTTTTCAATTCATCCGATGCTGGGCGGGTTGTGGGAAAATGTAAACCTGTTTAGCCAGGCTTGCGAAAAATTATACCAAAACGTTCGCACGTGGAACGGCAGAGTGGGACGGCAAGGCGGTACGTCCTTGTTTGAAGTAGGCCCACACCGATGTAGGCCAGTTGATGTTATTTTTTTACGATGCCAAACTTTTGCATTAAACTTTGGTACCGTTTCACCGAAACTGCCTCCTGTGCTGGGCTTTGTTTGCCTTACGGGTACGAGAGCATCCGTCGGTGGAAGAACATACCCCGGGTAGAACATGAGCTACGCCTATTCCGTTCAAATCACTCTACCGCTCATGTAAATTGATCCTTCGCTAAAACGCGCTCGAGCTCATTACATCGATAGCTTTGCCCTTCCAGCTGGCTCCTGTGTCGGGAGGGAAAAGTTGCTCTACACCACCGTGCCTCTCCGTGCGTGGTTGCTTTTCATTTTGTCTTGTGCTTTTGCAAGTTTTGCTGGCTTGTTTATGAGAGGAAGAAGCAAAAAAAAACACAACGCTCCACGATAAGGTAAACTTTTGAGTTTGAGGTTGTTTTTGGTTTGAAACGTAACCAGACTAGCTCCAACGTAAATCGTAAAGGGAAGTTCTATGGGTGACTTAGTGACGTTGAGTATGCCAATATTAGGATACACATTTTTAAACTGAAAGAAAAAAAAACACTAACCGAGGCATCATGCACCATAATTTAAATGCTTGAAATTCAAAAGTGGAAAATTAAAATAACTATAATAATAGCTTTTGATGACTTTCCAAACAACAGAGAAGAAATCATCAAGTTGAAAAACAAAACTTAAAACATATGTTTCCACATTCAAAGACTCCTCATCCTCCTCAAACCTATGAGATATACCAACCGTCCAAGAAAGTTGAAATTGCACGTCCTAAAAGGATACCGGAGTAATTATTATACAATCATATTCTCGCCAATCGCACCAATAATAATCACCATCGGAAAATCCAGGAAGCATTTGGCTCCGTTACATGCTCGGAGCATAAAGTACCGCAGCGTTTATCGAGTATCATCGTGCCCGTGGAACTTTTCGCTCGCAATCAATCGAGCCAACTCATAATGTACGGTAATGAACCACGTGCCCGAACGATGTGAGCCCGAGCGTGTGCGTGGGTTTCGATGGTTTCCTTCATGCAAAAGGACGCCTTAACGGGTCCATTTTCCGCATAGGCCTTGGATTGCGAGTAGCACAAAGCCACGAAGGCTCTTTCAGAGAGAGAGAGGAAAAAAAACACATACACACAAAACAAACAGGGCCGATTTTATTTGGCAAAAACCTGCCCAGCGAGGGCTGGGTTTTGGTAAACGGGTAAATTCGCTTACCGTTCCGCTTCCGGTGCGCCAGTGGGCCTGGTGGCCGGGGCCGGGCATTACCGAAGGCTTTTGTGATCGTTTGTGAGGCAGTCAATAATTCTTCCCCCTGGCCCCGGCTCGGTACGCGAACGCGCCCCTTCGCTGTCCCACGAGTGGTCGAAAGGTCAAAGCTACCCGGAACACGAAAGCGCTTTTAGGACAAAGCGTACGTCCGTGTTTGCCTTTGCTCCCTGGACAGTCGAGGAGGTACCGGGTCCCGGGACATGTACCTGCCTGACGTGGAGGAGTTGGCTTAAAGATTTAGCTTCCGCCACCGGAACTGGTACGGCGGAAGGCAGGAAGTAAGAAAGTCGAACAAAGTAGCAGCAGCACACACGAGAAAAAATGTTCGAACCAAACGAAGGTCGACTTATCTTTGTTCGCACACGGACGACTCTCCCGGGCAGGGAAGAACGGGGAAGCAGAAATTGCATGTGTGGGCTACATTTGGAGATAATTGAAAATCGCTTATCCATCAATGCAGCGCGCCGCGTGATGTAGGTCAAGCACGGTGACGGTGCAGTGCAACGATGAAGGTGCAATTGAACCGTTTATCGTTTGGCAAAAAGCACATTTACACCGGGACGGTGTTGGCCGTGCCCGTAAGTTGCATGAGCAAGCTGCTGCAGTGATTGCTGCAAAATTGATAATTGATTTAATTGCTTCAATTAGACGGGACTGGTGGAGCAAAATAGTTGTTACAATGTGAGAAAGTCGAGCAAAGCGCAAATGGTTCGTTGAGATAATGGTGAGCTTCGGTTTAAAACATTAGACAAGATTAGACAACAATAAATCACTGAGTAATTGCCCGTTAAATGTGTTGGAAACAAAAAATAAAATCAACTTAGAATAATCAAAGTATGCTTTTTAAATTTCTATTCACATTGATCATCTGTTAGTTTAAAGCATGAAAGTTGTGATTATAGGAAACCATTTCATATCATCCTTACGTGTAAAATCACAATGTTTCAATTATTAACATATTAAAGTCAAATAAATTTAGTGCATACATTCTTAAAATCTATTCTGAATACATGAATGAATCAGATTTTTTTTTGTATTCTCCATTTTTTTTCTCTATTTGTTTAAATCTGAAGATTGTTCGGGAAAATATTGTCACATAGGACAACACGAGGGCTTTCATTTTCAATACTACAATATAGTCATTTAATATTTCGTCTTCACTTACTGAAGTTCACTCAAGTCATTTTAAGTTTTAAATAATATTAATCTCTGCTTTAAAAAACATGTGTTCCTAGCATGACTAGCATAGGACAGCACAGGCATCAAAGGGTTTGCTGTTTAGCTTCAGTTACAAATAACTACAGTTATAGAAGCCATAATTATATCATCTTTAATTCTAAGATGACATATTTTATATTATAAAATAAATGATGAAGAATCAAAAATGATCAAATCAAATCAATATTCAGAAGTGCGTTATGTCGTGGCTATTGTGGTGCTAACCATTTCCAATTTACTAAAACCATTTAACATTTACTGAAACCAGATCGATTTTGAATAAGAACTTAACGTTAATTCACCAACAACTCCAACATCAACATACAATCATACAATACGGCCGGGCCGTTAATCTAATAAATAAATAAATAAATCCAACATCAATATTTATGTGTAAACCAATAAGAATGAAAAATTCAATAAATATCATAATGGTCCTATGAAACTCCATTATATAGATCAGAAGTATTGGACTTTGAATCCAGCAAAAATACTTTGTTATTTATTAAACAATATGCTTGCAGATTGCAGAAAATATATTATTCCATTGCCCTATCCTGTAAAAGAAGGTTGTTATTTTTTGTTGCTCTGCAAACAAAATCTAATAAAAATAATACAAATAAAACAAACAAATAAAATAAAATAAATAAAATAAACATCCACAGTCTACCACACGTCGAAGCTCTTACCTCGTTTAATTGAGACTAACATTTCTACCGCTTCGTTCTTGTTCCGATACACTTTTTCTCGTGTTTATTGATCCGTGATCCAAATTGTGTTATAATTGTCTATTTATAAAGTTTTGTTGATTTGCTTCAAAATAAAACAAATTAATTTATATTTGCCCTCCACTCAACATAACAACAATCCGGCCTTAATAAACTGCTTTATTGTTCTTTTTTCATTTGCTAGTCTAAATTGAATCTGAAGCATTTATTCAGAGAACGCATTCTGCCGTTAATGACGCACCAATTATCGCTGCACTCATCAGCGTTGACCATTGCAATCGCAACAAAGGATAGAGAGAGCGAGAAACAATCCACAATTTAAGTACAAAATGGTGTTTCACGAACGTGTAACGCTGGTTCGGTACGCGGACTGCAGTGATTGAGGAATTAATCAGCTCGCGACATTAAGCTCTCCCCCTTTCCGTGCGCGCCCGTTTAACTCTTCCCCTCTGCCGAAGCGCTCCTCAATCAAAGTGCAGCACCCAAAATAGCTTCAACGACGTGTTTATGGTACAAATGGAGATTTTTACTTACGACCCCGGCAACGACTGGCCGCGGTAATGTTCGCGGGAATGCTTTTAACTTTTATTGATCGCCCAACTAACGCTGCCTGCATCGCGAGGGGTGGTTCCGTCAAACGTACCCATTAGACGCGAAAGCAACAACAAAAAAAAACGAAATCCGACCGGCCGGTCGGCCCCGTCTCGCCGTAATTTTGTTCCGAAACTTCCCGCCGGTCGGCCAAGGAAAAAAAGGTGACGAGCTAACTCTACGAGGAATGGAAATCCGATGCGAACGGAAAGCAATCGGTGCAGGAAACAACCACACACTCACTCACAATAAACACCGCCAGACATGACGCGTACGATGTGCTAGAACACGAGAAATTGCTCCACCGTCGACTCCTTGCTTCCGCGGGGCTCAGCTGCGGCGGATGAACGGATGAATGATATTCAGAAAATTTGCTTCTGCTGTTCCGCCAAGCTGCCGAACCGCTCCAGTCAAGGCCGGTGCACAGTGGGCTTTAAAAATTCAAAAACTGAGAAATACTTAAGAATGTTATGCAAACCTTCCTTCATATCCATGAAGTAATCGACAGAAAACAGTTACTGGTTGTTTGTGTGTAGGATAAAGTGACTCAATTTTACCAAGCTCCAAGGTATATTTGAGCTACAAGTCCTCAAATGAAAATTATATTCATTTGATAAATTATGTATATAAAAATTAAAGGCAATCAAATTGAAAGTTATAGACATGTCATTATGACAATTAAGTTTATATTAATGAATGCCTGATAAAATGACGCAAACGTTTATTTGATGTCGTTTTATATTTACTATGATAAGGTTTGTTTATTGTATTGTTTATTGTTTATTGTTTTATTTACAATCTATTTTTGCAAAATGCAAATTTTGTTTGAATTTTGGTCATTTGTTTGAATTTTGGTCACTTTCCAGGGCTGACTATCCAGTCAATTGATGTCAAAATTGGTAGCCAGAGTAGTTTAATCGAAGGAGAAAAAGAACAAGCTTAAAAGTTACATTCAACTTCAGAGTGGAAGTTTAACAAAAACACAATGGGCGATTTTATATACAAATTCCGACTTTAACAGCTGGCATTCATTAAGTCTATAAATTCAGAAACAACATATTATTACTACTCTTTTTTTTTGTTGTTTAAAAACTTTTTTTCACAATATTTTTGCACACTTTTGCGTTTCCCGGCAGTTTGTGCGATAAGTTTTGCTGAAGCCCCCGATAAGCGCCGCCGATCTGTTGTTACTTTGCGCACCGGGTTGAACTTTTCCATGCCGGTGGTCGGAAAGAAAAACACATCAACGTTCGGTCCACGCTACGAGCGGGGGAAAACTCTCGGGGTTTGCGCCGCAGCGAGTGGAGTGTTTTCACAGGCATGATATTGTTATGGAAATCAACTTAACTTTTTCAAGCTTGAATATTTTATTAGATAATAGAATGCAAAAAAAAACGAAATCCGACCGGCCGGTCGGCCCCGTCTCGCCGTAATTTTGTTCCGAAACTTCCCGCCGGTCGGCCAAGAAAGCCGGCCTCATAAATGAAGCAAAAGTACACGAGCACACACGAGCATTAATAAAAACTCGCGGTCGGGCCGACAGCGGGAAGGCAGGCTCCTGGAGGAGCGGGGCGGGAAAAACAAAACATCGCAACTACCCACCCGGCTACCGGTTCACTCACGACGCATCACGACGCATCGTGCTAGCAGCGCATTAATTTGTCAGCGGTCATGTTTTCTCGACGGTAAGAACACACTTTTTCGACTTCCATCATCGCCGTCGGTTCTGGGACCTGTGGGCCTACCAGAACCCTTTTGCGGAGAGCGCGCAGCCGGGAGACATTGGCAGAGATATGCAAAATGTTGGCCGTGTAATCGCTTGCCACATAATTTAATTTGCACTCTCCGCCATCGGTTTCGAGGGGCCAGCTGGGGGAGGCGGCGCGTACGGCGGCGGATAACAACGAGATCTGACATTTTCCAAGCACAGCTACAAGCACCCGAGGCGGCACGCGGTAACGTTTCGCCGTGTTTCTACCACCCAGCACATCCGTCAAATGTTGAGCAAGAACATTAACCACAGAGCAGGGGAAGGGGGGGTTGGGCGCGAGGGAAAACACGCCGAACAAGAGATTTTCGTAAGACGCACGCCGTTTTTGTTTTTATTTGGCCACGATTTTCCTCCACGGCGGGCTACCCAGAACCCAGCTCCGGGGCAGTTTACGTAATGAATGAAAACAAAAGTCATTTTTATTACTCTAATATCAATTTTCCAGCAAGGGCTGGCGCGCTGTGGGAGTGAGTGGCCGTGTAATGGAGTTGCGAGAATTACAAGCTATATTTTTGTTGTTTAAAAACTTTTTTTCACAATATTTTTGCACACTTTTGCGTTTCCCGGCAGTTTGTGCGATAAGTTTTGCTGAATTATATACAAATTCCGACTTTAACAGCTGGCATTCATTAAGTCTATAAATTCAGAAACAACATATTATTACTACTCTTTTTTCAATAGTCTAGTGATAAGGTCAAGCGTACATAGCTTTGTATAAAATATAAAGAAAACCATACGAAAAGAATTGCATGGAACGACCTAGAATAACATAATCATAACTGACAAATACCTGAACAACTAAATAAAATAACTGAACTATAAAACATTATTTATAAAACAAATAAAACAATTTATTTGATTATAAAATGATTGTATAAATAAACAATAGAGGTTGAAGCTAGCTTGAAGTGGAGATTCTAGAACAGCCAAAATTTCACGTATTTCACTTTCATCGCGACAATATCCCAGTGTGTAGTTGGGACCGATGGTCGCTGCCAAATGCTT